>CAUYLG010015013.1:0-183509 GCA_963573385.1 Cacajao melanocephalus | reverse complement strand
CAGGAGGCAGAGGTTGCAAGACTCTGTCCCCACCCCCCCCCAAAAAAAAGAAAAAGAACAGAAGCAAAACAAAGTTTTTTAAAATTGGAGAGGACTGCCAATTAAAAAATAATACCATAAACACGTAATAAGTTTACAATTTACCAACAAAAAAAAAAAAAAAAAAAAAAAAAAATATATATATATATATATATATATAAATCCACTTGTTTAAAATACTTTGTATTTATTGTTAGAAAAAAAATTATATCGACCACATAGAAGTTAGCTTTTTCCCTATTTGGGGGAAAGAAAAAGTTATTTTTAAATGGCAGTCCTCTCCAATTTTAAAAAACATTGTATTGCTTCTGTTCTTTTTCTTTTTTTTGGGGGGGGGTGGGGACAGAGTCTTGCAACCTCTGCCTCCTGGGTTCAAGCAGTTCTCCTGCCTTAGCCTCCTGAGCAGATGGGATTACAGGCGCGTGCCACCACCCTGGCTGATTTTTTGTGCATTTTTAGTAGAGATGTGGTTTCACCACGTTGGTCAGGCTGGTCTTGAACTCCTGACCTTGTTATCCACCTGCTTTAGCCTCCCAAAGTGCTGGGATTACAGGCATAAGCCACCATGCCTGGCCTGAACTTTCTAATAGTCTAGAGTCCTCACGCAATTTTTTTTTAGCTGAATACAAATTACAAGTACTATGACTATAAATATTTCCTGAGTGCCTACTATGTCTGAAATACTGTATCAGATATGTATCACTAATCCTTACCAAAAAAGCAAGATCAACATTATAAAGGTCAGAAATCTGAGGCTTAGAGAGGTAAAATAACTCTACTGAAATTACTCAGCTAGTAAGTAGCACAGTTCAGATTCCAATCAAGGCTAACTAGAAAGCCATTCTTTCTACTATTTACCAAATTATTCCTTCAACAAATATTTGCCGAGCACCTATTATTTGTTACATACTGGGGAAAACAAGAAACAAAATTCCTCATTCACAGGGAGATTACACTGTAGTTTAAAAATAACTCATCCTAATAAAAAGCTATAACTGCCTTGCACATAGTTAGGCTCCCAAAAAATTACACCTAAACTAGATAGATAAACTAAATAGTATACTTACTCTTTCATGTAATTTTCCCAGCAACCTTGAGAAATATGTATTATCTCCATTTTATTTTAAAAGCAGAAAACTTAATCTACTGAAGGATAGTAAGCAAACAGAAGCGCTGAGGAATAAGCCCATGTTCTAAAATCACTACTGTCACTAGTTTTATTTTACTATGTTTTCCTTTAGAATAAAAAAGTGGATACAGAACAGTCACTTTGAGATATGAAAGTGAGGAAATACCAAAAGCATAATGAGTTGATTTTCAAAATGTTTACATAAGCAAAACTAACAACCCTTAGGTAATAACAGATAAATATTAACTTAATTTTTAGTATTTCCAGTTCAGCTATCTTAATTTTACTCATTTATATTACTCAAGTGCCTAAATTATATGGTATAAATTAACTAATTACTCTAAACTGATAAATCTTATCAACCAAACTACTAGAGAAGTTGCTTATAAGTCAAAAAATAAATATATGAATATTTCCTCCAATATAACTAGCAATGCCTCTTTTGTCATGGAACAAATGTTTTAATGTTAACATCTACAAGATTATGGATTAATCATCATTTGGCGAGTATAAAACAAAAAAAATTCGACATGGCTTGCTCGTAAGATGGAATCTTATGTTTGGCTCACTGCACTGGATCCTTTGTTCATAAATCACCATTACTAGCCATTCCCTGAATCAATATTCAAATTCCCTCTTGGTCTATATCTACAACCACTCAATGAAATAATAATGACCCAGGATCTGTCATACATTAGATCATCAATATCACCATCAGAGGTTTCTTAGAGGTAATGAGGTAATCTGAGTAAAACATGTCAAATGATCTTAAAAATAAAAATGAAAAACTGGCTGGGCATCTTGGCTCATGCCTGTTATCCCAGCACTTTGGGAGGCCAAGGTGGGTGGATACCTGAGGTCAGGAGTTCGAGACCAGCCTGGCCAACGTGGAGAAACCCCATCTCTACTAAAACACAAAAATTAGTCAGATGTGATGGTGGGCACCTATAATCCCAGCTACTCAGAAGGCTGCTAAGGCAGGAAAATTGCTTGAACCTGGGAGGTGGAGGTTGTAGTGAGCCAAGCTCATGCCACTGCACTCCAGCCTAGGCGACAGAGCAAGACTCCATCTCAAAAAAAAAAAAAAAAAAAAAAAAAAAAAATATATATATATATATATATATACACACACGCACACACATATATATATGAAAAATTAACTATAAAGAATACATAGTAAGAAGCTAAAGAAAGTTTTGTAAAGTACAGCACACTGCCTTTGTAATCAATAAATGACACAATTCATTTGCAAACTATGTCAACACATAGTGTTATCTAAACTTACATTTCTTGCTTTTAACATAAAATACATCACATTAGCACTATAATTTTATATATGTCCATTCAAGTCAATGAATATCTAACGTGTACTTCCTAGATATTTTTAATTGATATCCAGTGCTAAAATGAGTGTTATTCATTAGCTTTTTTTACCTTATATATTAATTGGTCCTGTGTTACATTCTAAAGGTATTATAAAACATTGATATATAGCTGCCACCTTCAAGAAATTAACACTCTTCTGAGAATTAAATACTTAAGAAAATGACCAAGATCCAAAATATGCATTAAATAATAATTAAACCTCCCAAAACTTAATGGTAATAAATGTGATAAGATAAAAGAAGTAACAGCAGTTTCCGGATCTGCAATTCCTTGAGACATGTACCTAGAACAACCAGTCATCTTAATGAAGAGGGCAAGACGCAGATCAAGAGCACACTATAGAATCGTGGCTCAACCTGCCCCTACAAGGACTGAGATAATTCACAAGCATATAGATCTCAAGTTCAGCAACTATATAAGGGTAGGAAGAGATTACAATCTATGATTCCATCATTTTCCAGTTTTCCCAATGATAAATTTACGGTCCTGATTCTACCTTAAGTAATATTAAGGAAGATATCTGGGGGCTTCTGAAATATGTTTAACTAAGGACTTGTCTCTTCTATCAATGTAAGTCTTGGCAATTATTCTAATTCATATCTTAAAAAGAAGCAACTGTTTCAGAAAATGTTTGTGAAACCTACTTAGAGTTTATTACATTGGCAGGCATAATATACCTGAGACATTTAGCTCACATATTTCATCTCTACCTTCCTGGGAAAACTACAGATAATCCAAATTCAAAACGACACCAGAGATTTCTTCAAGAAAGAACAAGTTTCTATGCTTTAGCTGGGGTTAGTCCCCATTATGCTGTATATCTATGTCTACAAGTAAAACTCAAAATAAAACGATTTTCTTGAGTTGTAGAGAAAAGGAATATATCATTATTTCTAAATATTAACTTAATTAACAGTACTAAAGATAAAGCTAGTCTAACTGAATGAACAGAATAGATTTTTTTGGCTTCCCATGTCGGCCTGATATTCTGTGTTTGGTGTAGCTGATTCCTCTAAGAATGTTAGGAGATTTAGATGAGAAGGTAAAAAGAATATTCATGGACACAACTATTGAGAAACAGTAACAGACTGAGTCATTTGTTAAGTATTAAAAAATTAAAAACCAAAACGTCTTCCATTAAAAAATTAAAATTTATGTTTTAGTGCTTCTTAACTACTCAAACATGGAGCAGGAGAGGTATCTGGTTTTTAGAAAAGAGCTTTTTCAACTTTAAAATATAATTTTATAACCTATTAAAATTTCAAATAACATTAAAGTAGTAATAAAGCAGTGATGTTTAATAAAAAAAGAAACACAGGTTATAAAAAGCAGAGAAAAATGACTAGAAGATTGAATGACTTGCCAAGACTCCTTCACTGGTAGCAGACTAATGTATTTCTGCAATATTTTCATGGTTTTTTAAAGTGTTTCAAGTCAGAAAACTTTCATGAAAAATACCACTGTTGCTATTCCACATATAAAGAAAAGCAAAAATCTGCTTAGAAGAAAAACTACCAATAATGATAAAAACTACAGAATCTTCAAATCTTTTGAGCTTAAAATTATCAATATACTCCATTACATTTGTAAAGATTAGAACCAACATTTCATGTAGACGGATACTATAGATATGAGATCAGAAGTTAGGTAACTTTCTATGGAGAACCAGACAGTAAATATTTTAGGCTTTAAGGGTGAAACGGTCTGTGCCACAACTACACGTCTGCCACTGCTGTGTGAAAGGTGCTACACACAATGCATACCCAAATGACAACAGTTGTGTGCCAGTAAAACTTTACTTACAAAAGAGATGGCTAGCCATAGTTTGCCAACCCCTGTTATAGATGAACAGTCCAAAGACCAAGATAACTGGATGCAGTTTGGGCAAATAATGAGCCACTAACTACTCATGATTACCAAAATAATCAAACCAACTTTAGTTTATTACTGTAAGAAATTAATTTAAATGTTAATGTAAAGGTGAATTAACCATACTAGAATGAGAAAAATAAAGTAACATTATTTACTGATCAAAACAAATTAGTGTTTCAGGCCAGGTGCAGTGGCTCACACCTGTAATCCCAGCACTTTGGGAGTCCAAGGCCAGCGGATTAGCTGAGGTCAAGAGTTTGAGACCAGCCTGGACAACATGGTGACACCCCATTTCTATTAAAAATGCAAAAATTAGCCAGGCATGGTGGCACCACCTGTAATCCCAGCTACCTTGGAGGTTGAGGCACGAGAATCGCTTGAACCAGGAAGGCTGAGGGTATAGTGAGCCAAGATCACACCACTGCAATCCAGCCCCAGTGATGAAGAGACACTCTATCTCCAAAAAAAAAAAAAAAAAAAAAAAAAAAATTTAGTGTTTTAAGTGTGTGTAACGGAGCCATATGTATAGCTTAAGAGTGTTTGGGGAGAAATTCTAGAAAAGAAAACAAAGGACATTACCACAGTAACTTATCTTACCTCTTTGTTTGGCATGTGAGTATATAAAACCAATCAAAACAGTAAGTAATGGCAGAATGAAAAGTAATGAGGTTTGGACAAGACCCCTGAGGTATTCTTCCATTAGTAAGATGGTTTCAAACAGCTGCTGGTGAAAGTGGCTTCAAACTCTTGAAATTTCTGTCACCACAGCTACTCACCCATATGAAATATTGGATATATCCCAGATCCACGTTACATTCAACAAGAAAATGCTAAATTCTAATTTGCTAAGTTTCTTATATAAAGTGAAAAGTTCCACAAGGCCGAAATCACCAATCTTATTGCAAATAATTATGAAGTCACAATAAATGCAAACATTTATTTGAAACCTATTTTTAGGGCTTTCCAATTCCCTATATTTGACTCCCCTCAATGAAAATACCTTGATTGCTATTATTACAGTAAATATTTTTATTTTTCATAAATCTACTGTTCCTTAAAATTTAAGTCAAACTATAGCATATCGTTCGTAAAAGTAACATTTGTAACCTACAATTAACAGGTATCACATTGAAATAAATCAAGGCTAAATTCGTCTATCAACATTATATACATAAGACAAAAGGGTGGAGGAGGTTACAAATTTTTAATAAGAACATCATATTATGGTAGTAATAATCTAGGTGTTTTACTGGAAGTGAAGAGGATTACTGTAAATGAAATTTTAAAATGTCCTTTCCATTTTACAGATAACACGAAATGACTTTTTTTCATGTCTCTAGCGATAAGGATAAATTTGCCACACGTTTAAATAGTGCCTTCACCCTTTCCACCCTGGCTCGTGAATTAATAATTCAGTGACACTAATACAAGAAGATAAATGATAAAAAGGTTAAGGCACATGGACCAACCATACGCACATACTTCTTTTAGCACAGTTAATACTTCTCTGCCAAATTATAGCTAAAACTTTTTAACAGTTTTCAACAGCGTTTTTACAATCTAAGGTGCAGCTTATGCACACACAATTTCACACAATTCAGGCTTAATAAATCTCCTGTTGGTACCAAATAATCATTCTAAGGGATTAAAGTGCAACATCTGTTAACATTAATAATGTTTTATATAGTCATATGTATTAAAGAAGCCTCTACTCCATTATTAAGTCTCCTGAAAAACCTTCTAGACCAATATACTAATTTAGCATAAATTATACATATATCCTTCAATTGCTAAATTACAATAACAAATACATTAGTGTGAAATGGTAAAAGCAAAAAAATCACATCTACTATGAAATAACAGATTTTCTTTAAACCAAGCTTACTATATATATGTACGTGTGTGCATGGATACACACACAGACAAAATTAGCCCAGTCTTGAGTACTTTTTAAAACAAAAAATCCTCTAGAGCATTATTCATCTTAAGTCTGGGTAAAATATAGCTCTGTCAATACAAAAGGTACTTCATTTTAAAGTGGTATACATTCACTGTTCTATTGATTCTTACCCTGAAATATCTTAATCCTCTTCCCATTGCTTTCAATCCCTCCGTCCTAACATCTTTCTTTTTGAACATCTGCAAACATCTCAAAGCTGATTTCTCACCCTCCATCCATCCTGCCAGCCTCCAGTAATCTTCCTAATTTCACTCTAAACCATAAAAACATGTACAACTGGAACAAATTCTAAAAATAATTTTATATGTAAGAACACACTTGGGGTTGTGATCTGACAAAGGTTGATCTAATAAATGTTTTTTAAAATTTCTCCAAAAGTACATATATTATTTCACTCTAACTTAGCACAACAAATATAGACTTTGTTTTGTTTTTTTTTTTTTTTAGAGACAGGGTCTACTCTGTTGCTCAGCTAGAGTGCAGTGGCATGATCATAGCTCAACAGCTCATGATCATACCTCAAACTCTTAAACTCAAGCAATCCTCCCACATCAGCCTCCTGAGTGGGGACGACAGACATACCCACTACACCAAAATAATTTTTATTTATTTATGTATTTTTGATTTTTGGTATTTCATAGAAACAGGACTCTACGTTGTCCAGGCTTGTCTTGAACTCCTGATCTCAAGTTACCCTCCTGCCTTGGCCTTCCAAACTGCTGGTATTACAGGCGTGAGCCACTATGCCAAGCCCTATTGCATCTATTTTAACAACAGGAAAGTTGCAACTGGGGGCTGGAATCAAAAGGGAATGGTGACTGAAAACCTAAAAGACACAGAAAGAAAGAGGAGAATTAAAAAGCTAAACTAGAAATAGAGCCCAAACAGATCAAACTTCAAAAATATTTAATTCAGCCCTCTGTTCCTGTCAAACTTACTTGGTCAGTGTTTCTAAATATACCTCTGAAACTGACTTTTACTCAAGATTTTTTATTCACATAATAAGTATCTTGCTCCTCTCCATCTAATAAACTTCAGAATAAACTTGATACAATTTAACAACCACCTGTGCCATAAAATCAACCTTACTGCCTCAAACTGAAGAAAAACCTCTTCCTCTCTAGATTCTTACCACCATTACCTGTTATCATTTGTACAGTAGTTGCTACTGAGTTATCCTGAGTCCTCTTCAATTAAGTTTTTAAACTAGTTTTAAAATGTCTTTTGCACCTAGGCACAGAGGCACAGTGGTTCATGCCTGTAAATCCCAGCACTTTGGGAGGCCAAGGCAGGAGGATGGCTTGAGCCTAGGAGTTCAAGGCCAGCCTGGGCAATAAAGTGAGACCTCCATCTCTACAAAAAATTAAAAAATTAGCCAGGCACGATGGTATGTGCTGTAGCTCCAGCTACTTAGGAAGCTGAGGTGGAAGGATCGCCTGAACCCAGGAGTTTCAGGCTACAGTGAACTATAATCAGGCCACTGTACTCCAGCCTGGCCAACAGAGAGAAAGATCTTATCGATAAATAAATTAAAAAAAGAAAAGAAAATGTGGTACAGGCCAGGTGCTGTGGCTCACTCCTGTAATCCTAACACTTTGGGAGGCAGGTGTATAGGTTGAGCCCAGACATTCAAGACCAGTCTGAGAAACATGGTAAAACCTCGGCTCTACAAAAAAATACAAATACTAGGTTGGCTTGGCAGTACATGCTTGCAGACCCAGCTACCCGGGAGGCTGACTCCAGCCTGGGCAACAAAGAGAAAGACCTTGCTTGGTCTTTTGTTGACATTTTCTTTTTGCATTTTATTTTTATTATACTTAAAGTTGTGGGGTACATGTGCAGATCGTGCAGGATTTGAAATTTTTTATGTTTATCTTGCTTCAACAAAAATCTCTTCAAACCAAGCCTTAAAACTCCATTACATTCGTAAAGATTAGAACCAATATTTTATGTACATACTTCGTTCAAGGCACTGGGGCTGGCACTGCAAGCAATACAACAATTCAGAAGATACAGAAATAACACAAGTGCACAAATAATGTCACAAATTTATTTAATGTAATTAAGAGAGTAAGTGTTCCTTATGGAGGATGGCTTTTGCTTATCATTTTAATTGTGATTTTGATGACTAGCATAATATCCTGGTGATTAATAAATACATCAAATATACTAAAAAACTTTCTGGAAAATATTTAAATTTTTGACAGATTTCTTTTTTGGCGAATATACCTAAACTTGAGAATGACCATCCTTTGTTTACTTCCTGGTTTTCTTTTTTAAATGTTATGTAATTCGCTTTTATGTTCTTGGGTCATAGAAGCTTACTCTCACTTCTATACCTTTCTTGGTAGAGTTATACTGTTCCTTCTGCCTGGAATCTCCTCTGCCACTAGTCTGTTGGCTAACTACTATTCCATTTCCAAGACTCAGTTTGGGTCCATCTGTTGACTATCTAACTGACTGCTTTCCTAAACCTCCACCACACATCAGGGGTATAGTGCCATTTCTGTCCACAGTACAGAGTGCTCATCTCTATCACAAAGTATCTGAAGTATCATTTTCAAAAGATGATGAGCTAACCGAACACAGAACTCATGGCTTTCATGTCAGTGAGTGTTACCTTACCAGTAAGTATAACCCATGCATAACGCCTAGCAAAAAGCTAGCATATGATAAATGTTTTGACAATAATAAACATAGGAGGGAGGGATGAATGGAGGAGGGAAGGAGGGAGAGAGAAAGGGAGGGAGGGAGGGAGGAAAAGAGGGAGGCAGGGAGAGAGGGAACTGAATTATGGCAAGTAATATGAATAGTGGAAAGGATAAAGAAAAGTATTTGGAATTCAGAAACCCATGTGTGAAACTGAATTTTTTAAAACTGGAAACTTTCATCTTTGCTCGTTGGTGTAAGAAAGTTTAAATTTTTTTTTAAAAACTGGAAATTAACTCAGAGACCTCCTAAACAGAGATTTTCAAGAGTTTTCTCTATGCAGGACTATGTTTTAATTAAATTCTTAATTAAACATTAAAGAGTGACAATTTATAAGGCAGAAAACAAAAATGACTATTTCTTCCACAAGTTCAATTTATCACTGTTTGACATACAGTATCTTATCATTTTCATCATCAAACCCCTCAAGAAAGTGTTTTTAAAACCAGTCTCCTCATTATAAAAATGAAGAAATAGAAAGGTCCATAATTACTGCGGAAACAAAATCTGCAACTCAGGCCCAAACTCCAGTAGAATAAATCCTCCATGAAGTTGTCTTTAAAATAGTTAGGAATTTAACAGTATCTACAAAAACAATTTATAATAATTTCACACTTATTTCAAAATGTGAAATTAAATGAAACTATTTATACTAAATACACTTGATAATTTTGCTTTTAAATAAAAACTGGGTTAGCAAGTGTGGTGGCACAAGCCTACAGCCCTAGATGCTCGAGAGCGTGAGGCAGGAGGGTAGCTTGAGCCTAGGAGTTTGAGGCTGCAGTGAGCTGTGACTGTGCCACTGCACTATAGCCTAGATGACAGAGCAAGACTCCGTATTAAAAAAATAGTAAAAAAAAAATTAAATTAAAAAAATAAAACTCAGGGATTATAAATTGTACAAACTGGACATTTTCAAAGTACACTAAAAATATTAGACGATTTTTCTTACACAATTCTTTGACAAGGTAGCCTTCCACATCTACACATTTCTCTGGCAATATTTTGAACTTGAGAAAACATTGTCCCCATCAGCAATATCCTATTAACAGTGATTTTCTTCTTTTATCACCTTTCAAAACCAAGAACATAACAATTTAAATCCATATTTTTTTTTCTTCTCCAAAATTGCAAAACAGACAACAGCACTCCAGTTCAACAGCCAATTGTGGGCTAACTCACTCACCTCTGTATGAAAAACCAATAAATTCCACACTGGGAATTAAACTTCAGCCATACTTTGCAAAGAAAAAAAAAGTATCTGATACTGCCTATAATATATACAGCATTGTAGATTATTTCTTTTTAGTGTTGCTGATTTACAGAGGCTACTGAAAAAACCTGGCAACTTTGAAATCCTAACTTTCCACCATTCCTCAGATCAGCATATGCAACTTAATGGACTTTACAAATCAAATAACCCTGACAATAAATCTAAGCAACTCATTCACAGAAAGATAGATCTGAGTATTAACTGTGAAATTTAACATGCTTTAATAATTAGACTGTGTAAATAGTATAATATATATTTCTGTCCTAATTTGATAAGATTCGCTTCTCATGTAATACTCCTCAAACTAAATACAAGAAATTGTTCTGGCATTTCACTAAATTAAAATCTTGAAACCCTACAGCTTGAATGTATACATTTAGATTTTATTTCCACTTTAAATTAAACAATAGTTGTTATTCGGTTTCATATAGTGCAATTTATAGTAGTCTTCTGCTATGAATCCAAGAACACAATGATATTTTAATCAGATTTTAATACCAGTCACCAGAAGACATTTTGGAAGGCAGAAAACCAGCACACCCCCGCCAAAAAACTATCATTTCGCCATTAAAAGATAAACATAATTCACCTGTAACATGTAATTATCCGCTATCCCTGCATATCAGAAAATGTCTCTAATGCTAAAAATTTGGGCCACCTTTGCTAAAAATTTATACAAAATATTAAATGCTATTGCTTCACTTAGGTTGCTAAGTAACTAGATGTTCACACAGCCTGATAATAGTTTGACCATGGATTTCTCAAAAAATTGTCAAAACTTTCTTCACGTATTTTATCTTATAAACATTAAAAATGTCTGTTTTAGGATGTCATATTTTTACAGTTTCCTTAACTAGTTAAATAAAATTCACAACTACAGTATCGATAACCATATTTAATTAACTTCACTTTATTTCATGCTGATTACCTTATGCATAGCTATGTCTTCAGTATGACTGATCCTTTCATAAAAAAGAAGCAAGCCATCACACACCAGGACAGTTCTGACAAGGATCCTCTACTGACTTCCTTTTAAAGCCGTTAATACATGGGCGGGTCCTAACGCTTGGGATGATTTGGGGGCAGGGATTTTAGGTCACGGAGAACTGCAAAAAAGATTCCTACTTGGTTGTTTTCTGTGTAGTTAGTTGATTAGGCATCAGAATATAAAAGTAAAGCAAGGAAAAACTATTAATCTTTTTTACATAATTGCCCAGTAAAAGCGTAAGCAAAAAGTATTGATTTCTTTTCATATAGACAGGTCAACATCAACACTTCCTGTTTTCAATATCAGAACATCAATTTTGATTGATTGACAGCTCAATCACTGATTTATCATCTAGGTAGCAACAATAACAGAAAATTCTGTAATTAAAAAAATAGAAAATTTTGAGCAGAATTGAAAAAAAGAGAATCTTCCCCCCAAAAAAATGAGAGAAAAAAAATCTGAAGAGTGGAAATGGATGCCAGAAGACGTGGGCCACTTATTCAGATTTAACTTACATCAATAATGACAATAAGCATTTACTGAGAGCTTTCGATGTATGAAGCTTTATTAAGCACTGTAACCGCATCATAAAAATTTTCTCTATTATATGGAAGCAAGAATACTTTTGGATTAGGACAGACAAATCAGTATTATAACACTTTAATTATAACTTTTATCATTCTTATATCCATGCAAGGAATCTACAGCTGGTTAGGCTCCAAAAAATTTATTGTCATTTTCATTATCATCGATGATAACCATTTATTCAAAAAATAAATACACTGAGAGCCTACTCTTGAGTTAATCACTGATGGATAGGTGCTGATAGATGCTTTGGGTTGTTGTTCAGGATTGTCACCCATAATTAACATGACACAAAGGATCAGCTATAAAAGCTAAAAACTATTGCTGAGTAGGAAGAGCCGAAAAGCTATTAGGGAAATGATTGTTACTCTTTTAAAGAACAAGATGAAGCAGGGAAATTTCCCCACGTACCAATAAAATAAATATATAATATTAGAAGTTCATGGTAACAAAGAGAAAGCTGCAGTGAAGATAAATTGCAATAAATTTTTTTAAATCTTCGAGGAAATAGATTTCCCGAAGCTTTCTGAAAAGGGGCAGGCTGGTATCTAAGGAAACCAAAGAATATCAAATTACCTGTTTAAAGAGCTGTTAAGTATGTTACTAAAATGGCCCTGAACAATGAAGAATATCTCAACAGGTCTAATAATGACAAAAGTACTCTTCAGCAAAATAAAGATTTCTAACCAAATTATAATAGCTGACTTTTACACAGTCTTGATTACCTAGTAGAACTCGCATCTAAAATACAAATAAACCAAAAACCTAGATCGTGTAAGTATCACTTAAAACATATGCAGGTATACACTTGAAAACATTTTAAAACCTTTATAAGAAAATTTATATTTTTTTTACAAATATCACATTTTAAAATATACGTATCAACTTAAACCATCAATTTTCTCAGCAGCTGGTACTCTTTGGACTTTTAACGCATGCATCTCAAAGTATCATCAGAAAAATGGGCTCATTCCTTCTCCCTTCCTCTCAGGCAGGCTAATGGAATACAGAAGATTCGGCTAGAACCTTGGTTCTAGGCTTTGATTCTTAGTTCCTTCTCTACCTCACATTCCATCATCAAATGCCAAATTCTATCCACCATTACAAAACTTGTATCTGTCTATCGCCATAGCCTCTCACCAAGGACTGTCGTCCACAGCGTCTAATAAAGTTTCTATTTACTTCATTAGTTCCCCAATCTAATTCATTGGCTACACCACCTTGAACGCTACCAAATAAGTACAACATGTTCTCAATTGAAAATATCATTTTACGGCCCACAAGAGAATCTTAACAGAGCAGGCTGTTTATAATCATGTCCCAAACTAACATATCGGTTTCATCTCCTATTTTCTATACACTTCACATTCCCCCTAAGGCACTGTACTTTTATCTTTGTTTTCCTGTGCCTTTACATCTGTACTTTTCTCCTCCTCAAAAAAGACCGTATCCTGCAATCCTCCTCTGCCTTCAGGTCTAAATAAATGGGGTCTCCTTTTCCCTATCACTCATTTTGAATTTATTCTACCTACCCTATATTTTTACAACCTTCTCTATACATATTATAGTATGCCTTTTATAAGAATTATCTGTGTAAATATCTATTTCTCTCATGAACCTAATGAGCACAGTCCTTACAAAAAAGTGTAGTTTTCTAGGCATGGCCTTAATAAATGACTGTTGATCTAAACAAAATGAATAGAATTAAAGCCCAGAAGTAATGGTAAGGTAGATGTAATATGCTTACAAAGTAGAATCGCTCTTGGAAAGGATAAAATACAGTCAGCACTTCAAAATACAGCCTTTAAGACCAATGCAAGCAAACGCGTATTTTTGGTCTGGTAATTTTGGCAAACTCAGCACCAGAAGTTATGACAAATTTTTAAAACCACATGTGCTGCCACAATAACCTCTGTGACATTGTAGGAAACCAAAAATAACATCTTGAATGTAAAATCCAAGACATTATAAACACTGTGAATTATTAAAGTAAATACAAGCCCTTACCTCTAAGGAAATAGCTGCTCTGAACTACACAAGTATAAAGTACGTTAAGAGATTGTACCCACATATGAAACACCAGATTTTTCTAAGGATAATCTGATTGTGATTTTTATTTTAATAGGACTCTCAAAGGATTTTTTTTTCTTAAAGTCTGTTGCCCAGCCTAGAGTGTAGTAGCAAGATTATAGCTCACTGCAGCCTCGTACTCCTGGGCTCAAGCAATCCTCCCACTTCAGCCTCCTGAGTGGCTGGGACTACAGGCAGGACAGGTGTGCACCACCCCGCTGGCTCTTTTTTTTTTTTTTGTAGAAACAGGTCTTCTTGTCATGTTGCCCAGGCTGGTCTCAAACTTGTGGCCTCAAGTTATCCTACCACTTCATCCTCTAAAGCGCTGGAATTACAAGCATGAGATACTGCACCTGGCCAAAAGAAATCATTCACATAGCAAGAATTCCCTAGTGCTGTGCATCTTAATAAAATAATAAACTGGGAGTAAGAGGTAGATAAAGGTAAAGATTGAATCATTCTGGCTTCGTAGTATCTTGTGGCCTTGGGAAAACTATGAATGCACAACACAGAATGGTAACAAGGCTGCCAAAAATCATGATTTTACTCATTCAAATTTAACTTTATGATCTTTATTACACCCTACAAATGAAATGTTGATTAAAGGAATATTAGATTAATATAGTTCTGAATTCCAAGGACTGAAACATCCGCCTTTCAGCTAAACAACCAAATACATCGTTAGATATTTGTATTATTTTTCTAAAGACCAAGACAAATTTATGATTTTCCTATACTCAGAATTGAGAAAAATTTTCAATTTTTTTAAAAAACTGTATTATTTACATATACTAACCAAAAGCTGCACTGTTCTAGATTTATTACCAAATTCATGATCTGTTGTGCTGATGAACTCAATAAAACTCAAATTCATAGAAAGGAAGCTGACTAATGATAAGACTTAGCTTCTGATTTCCACTGAATTTTTATATTTTTCAATTTATTCATAAATCTTAGCCCCTCCCTGAAAAATGGGATGGAAGACCTACCTTTAAAGCCGTTTCTATGCAATCATTTCAAGAAATTTTAACTAGAATTTGACATTTCAATTTTACCAGTTCTTGATTGTATGCTACAATGATGAAAAATACTTGGACATACAGAATAGAAAAACAGACACTGGAGACTACAAAAGGTAGGAAGAGTGTGGGAAAGCGTGAGGGCCAAAAATTACTTAGCGGGTATAATGTTCATATTTGGACATGTACACTACTATCAAATACATGCATGTAAAAAGATCTGAGTTGTATCCCCTAAATATATTTTTTAGAAAAACAAACATTCATAAAAGACCATTAACAAAATAAAAGAAGAAAATGTTGAAGCTTTTTGATAAGTGCTTGGCAATACTGAATACTGAACTTATTAAGTACTCGGTAAAGTACATGTAATGAAGTTTTATTTTCTAGGTTGCATAAAAGTAGGCAAGCATAAAAAGATCATTTATATGTTATAATAAATGATAATCCAACAAAACATTAAAACAATCTTTTAAAAGAGTTGAATAATGCCAAACATGAAGGTACAGTACATATCTTTTTAACTATGGAGGGCTTAAATATACATTAAGCCACAAGAAAACACTCCAAAGGACATCACCATATGATAATTCCACATTAAATAAAAAACCTATACATTGATACTAATTACTGAATGTATACCCTGGTTCTCTTCAAGAGGTCAAATAGTTTTACATGACAAGTAGTGAAAAATGCTTTTTAAAAAAGGAAAAGGACCTCAACCATCAATTCAGAAATTAGTATCAAACTATTAAAACATCTGGAGAAAATATTCTATAAGAGGAAATATTAAAAGTATTGAAGCAATATGCAAAATACTGAAAAGGTAGTCTTAAGAACAGTGCAAAAATGTCTAGTAATATCATCAATTGTATAAATATCTGATAACATGAATTTTATACATACATAAGAGTTTATGGTGATTTATTCTTTATAAATAGATAAAATCGACTTTAATAAAATAAGCTAACAAATCAAAGCTATATTTTTGTTTATTTTCAATTAAAAGTTAACACTTATGGTGAATTAACTGCAACCTTGATATGTTCCTCTTGATTTTCACACAATTAACAAGCAATAAAGAGAATGGGGCCATTAGTGTATGTAATCTACAAGATTCTCGATATTCTTAAAATACTTAAGTGATGATCATACTACAAGCTATTCAATTTAGTATTGTTCTAAGAGCTCATTCTTATTCCCTAATTTTTTTAGAAATACTCTTATTTATTAACAATCAATCCCAAATGTTTCTGAGAAATGCAACTCCAGAAAATGTGAATTCTAAAATACTTCTGCTTCGTTATTGGATGTTTAAATCATGTAATATTAACTGAATAATCATTATAATCATTGTTTTAAATCTATTCTCATTTTAAGAAACCAATGACAGGTTTCCAGGCTAAAATGTCAGAGGACTTAGGTACTTCTTATTAGTAACACAGTACAAGAAAATTAGTAAAAAATAAAACACATAGGAGATATCAGGGAGTGACTACGGTATTAAAAGAGGTAAAGTATAAAGGTTATGTTTGAGCATCAAGATCATTATAATTTTATGTCACCCTATTTGTACAAATTGTCACCATAATTCCATAAAATATTTTAAGCACTAATAATCCTAATAAGGACTCTGATGAGAATCAACCCTGAACTCTTACAGAGACTACAACGATAGAAAAGTGAGTACCTTACTGTTTTGTAGCTGTTATCTGAATCCCATACAGCAAAGAGATAAAGATTTACTTGAGGTGAAATTCAAATACTTTCAAATTTTTTTGCAGTAGCCAAAGCTATTGTGGACCAGTAACTACTACTAAGAGATAACACAGCATGATGCTCTGTCAAACAGTAAAATGTTGGCCCAAGTCTTTTCCTTGAACATAGCTAACTTTTTAGTTAAGGCCTCTAACATGAGTATTAACAACTACCTTTCTCCTTTGACTTTATTTGGTCAAAATAACAATGTCTTTTGAATCAACAATCTGATTTAAAGAGCACTGAAAACTAATAAATTTTTTAAACCATGACATAAAAACTCAGTGATTAAATAATTTTAACTAATGGGGTTTTTCCCTTCTTAAACATGCATCTCAAAAAAAGGTAGTTTTAGCAATCATATTCCTATTAAAATGTGTAACACACAAATATTAGAAAGAAAGTTACCCATGGGTAGAAAGCATCAGTATTTTTGTTCTGAATTTTAGCTATTTCCCTAGATACTGTATTTATTTTTATATAAAAGTAATGCTATTGTGTTTAAATTTTTGAAGAAAATGTATGAAATTTTATAATTTTTTCTCATTTTAAAATAACAAATTTGATATTCTAAGATTTTAACATTTTCTCTTTAGTGCAGCTTTGTATTTGCAACATTATGTGACCACCACAAAATATACTACATAAAGTGTCGATAACAAAAAGTATTCTTTTCATACCTTTGATAGATTTCAATTT
The DNA here is from genome assembly GCA_963573385.1 of Cacajao melanocephalus. NCBI lineage: Eukaryota > Metazoa > Chordata > Mammalia > Primates > Pitheciidae > Cacajao > Cacajao melanocephalus. The sequence goes on along the minus strand of CAUYLG010015013.1, from coordinate 166,022 downwards.
AAGAAAATCTATTAAATAGGCAAAAGAAATGCCTTTGAAACAGGCAAAAAGACACTAATATTGTTTATTTTTATTCCTAAAATAAAAATATTCATTTATATGTCCTGGGAATAACAAGGGCAATTTAAAATAATTTTTTCCAATACAGTTATTAAAAAATGCAGGCTTATAGTTTTGCATTCTAGCCTCTTCATATACTTATATATACATTTTCAAATCTTATTTAGGGTTTACCATGTTCTTTGGTAACTTCCATTTAAAATGCTTACCATGTTCAAATATTTGGCTCCCATTCTTATAAAATTTATATTTAAAATATTATTTCAAATCTATCCTCTTAACACTTATTACTCTTACCTGGTGAACTATTCTTCATAATTATTCTCTCCATTCATAATATAGCTTATTGTTTTAAAAACGAGTCTGCTCAAGTAGATGCAAGAACAATTAATACATACACATTTATGCTTAAATAATAAATATACAAAGGAGCAGAGAATGTTTTATCATAAATTCATGTTCTTCTTTATTATAATTCAAGAACATTTGATAAAATTTTCTTTGATAATTTACCAAGAACATCGTGGTTACTTTAAACTGAAAAGCAGTTACCAATTAATTTCCTTGTCATAAACATCCCTAATAAAATACCAATAACACTTTTATGAGAACAATTAATTTATTTAACTTTTCAGTACAATTTCTTTTCAATGAATTCAGATTTCACTATTCTAAAAATCACTTAGTCTACCTTCAAATTTAAGACAAAACAAGTAGAACTTACCCTAGCTGTGCCTTTCCAATAACCTCACAGAAGTTATGGACTCTGTGACAGTTACTGTACCTCACATAACCATTTTCCTGGAATGAATTCTCCAGTAACCCTTACCTCACTGCGAAGGGGGTTGCGGTATTAGAGAGAAAGGGTAATCAACTATAATACCAGATTGCATTTTGCAGTGCCTATTAAAAACCAACTATGATAAGAAATATCTTTTTATCATATTATTTAAGAAAATGACATAAATTTGGCAGTAAAGGGTATCTATCAATAATTCTATGGAAAAGAAGCATTTGTATACTTTTGTAAAGCATACCATCTTGATCCTATTGAAATATAATTGCTATTGCTAATATTCTTACCCCGTTATAAAAATGCTCTGTATAAATGTGGCACATACTTGTTAAGACAATACAGGGCCATGCTGAGAGAATAATACTTATACCAGTACCATAAATCTCTTTATTAAACAAGTTTCCTTAATTAGAGGATTATTCTATGTCACAGTAACAATCTGACTTTTCAGATTAGTAAAGGTTAACTACTAAAATAATAAATCCAAAACAAGAAATTTCATTAAGAAACAAAGCTTTTTAAAATGCAAAATAAATATTTTTGTCATATCATTACTTGGTAAAATAAGAGAAATGAACTATTACATCTCTTTCCAAAGATGTATAGTGGATAACCTTTCTATTTTTTACCAACAAGAAAATTCTGAAATAATGTTATTATACCAAAATGGAAAAATGAAAAGACTAGAATTGATTTTTTAATAAGATTTAATGTAATATCCTATCATTAAATTTCCTGGCACAAATAAGCGTATGCAGGCAATATGAAAAATTCTGCTCAATAAAAAAAATCCAAATGCTCCTAAAAGCTCATCATCCTGCTTACCTAAACACCCGAATGAAAAACTCTCAAGTACTTTTAAGTATCTGGCTTACAATTCCTTAGAAATTCGGCTGGCACAGAGTCATAAACAGAATTCAGGTTTCAATCAAGTACCAGTTATTTTCCCTGCATTCATTTTTTTTCCCAAATTGGTCAGCAGTTTTCTAAATCATGTAATAGTAGGTCTTTATTAGCAGTTACTGTGTTTTAGTGTCATTGCACTCATGTCCATTATCGCAAGTGAAAGTCATTAATCCAAAGCGATCGTTTTTGTGTTTAGAAAAGCACATATGCAACTCAGATATCTAATTTGGTCTATTAATTAAATGTAGAGAAATGTAATACACTGCGATATGTTTAGTTGTCATTTAATAGTATGTTACATATCTGAAAAATTGCCTAAAAAGCTAGGATCTCTCTTGTAATAACTACTATATATTTAGACAACGGACAGTTCTGCAGTCATTCTCCCTGAGCTTTAATCATAAATAAAAAATTAAAATCTCAAAATGCATCTGACACCTTTATTATATTTTAAGGTATTTTTAGCTGAAAATATAAAAAGGCACATTTGTAATCTGTGAATAAAGGAAATGATAAACACAAGGCATTTAGTACATTAAATTGCACTGCAATTTGGCTAATCTCAAAATGCCTTCATTTTTTCAAACAAAAATAAAAAATATTTTATGGTACTCAGAGACCAGAAAAAAAATTTTAAATAAAATATAACTTTCAAAAGGAAACTGTCAATTTATACTGCTTTGATTATTTTATCACATATAAAAGCTCCCTCTGCAGGTAATAACAAGAGTTAGCAAAAATATCTGAAACATATAGGCAGTTGCCTTAGTAAAAATGCAGGTCACCATTTTATAGAAATACTACTCTACTATCTAGCAAGTTTTCTCTCTTCCTTACCAATTACCTAATCAAAATAATTGCTCTTGAAAATTTGTGGTTCAACATATTATCCTTGTCCTCCATCCTGGTTAAGACAGCATCTTGAGCAGGCAGGATACACAAACTTTTCACAAAGTCACCCAAGAGCTACACATACAGTGCATTTCAAGGAAAAAGAAAACATTACTTTGCTTACAGAGCACCAGCCTGAAATGACAGACCACCCACAAAAAAAGCAGCCCAGCCCACTTATCTAATTCATTTTCTGAATACAAAGTAAACAAGGGTAGCATCTTAAGACCAATTTTAAATGAAAGATAAAAGATCAATTTTAAATTAATGCAGCGGTAACTATATTTCCTTCTTATTCTGAATAAATCTAAAATTTAGACCTGGAGAGTATTTATGTACGAAAAACCTATTTTCATTTCAATACCAAAAAAAAAAAAAAAAAGGAAAACTGATCTGGGTTGCAAAATGCTCTTTACCCTTCTGTAATGTTTTCAGGATTTGTTTTATATTTCTGTTTACACAATGTGCTCTTCTGCCATATTCCTTTCTACAAGTATACAGAGATATGATGTGATGCATCTCTGCCAAGGAAGCAAGAAACAGAAAGTTAAGAACTATTTAACTCTGGGGGGCAATGTGTTACAAAAAATGTGTTGCTGGAGAATGTTGATGTCCCTCTCCCTTAAAATGTCTCCGTTCCATCATACATAATACCACCTTTATAACATGTAAATACTGACTGGAAATTTGAAGCAAAGCCAGTCTGACTCTCACCTAGAAATGAACTGATAGGCTTATAAACAGTGATTTTTTTAAAACTAAGGTTCTTATTGTACAAATGAAAATTATAAGATATGCTAAAACATACAGAAATATAATACTGAGATCAGTTATATCTTTTCCTAATGAAACAAAGAGGAAAAGCAACAGCAAATCAGCAGTGTTTTTTATGGGGTTTTCTCCTTAAGAGAAAGTAACCAAATTTTGCTTCATGTATACTTTAGATATTCAGGTTGTAGATCTAGTTTAAAACCAGTAACAATATGAAAAGTCATTTCCGCGAAGCCTATGGGTATCATAGCACCTGCAGCAGAAAAAGCAAAGTGGGAGAATATTCCTATTATTCATCTATTGAGCTATCAAGAGGAAGCATCTACATTCAAACATTATCTTCTTTGTGACAGACAGAACTCTGAAACGTGCAAAAAAGTTCAAGGTCCTTAGTAAAAGTGGACCTATCTAGGATATTATTAATTTTAGTGTAATTTTTATTTGTTAACGCATACAAGGCAAAGTGTTTTAGAATTACGCTCATTTCTTTAAAAAGTAAAGCAAGATATACAATAACTTCAGTATATGAATCTTCAGTGTATCTTCTGTCATTTAACACATTAAGCCTTCATCAAACTAACAAAATATGTACGACTAGGATATAAATGAACATGCATACAATGTTATCAAAATTAATGTTTCCCAAAATGTCTTAGACTTTAACCACAGAAAAGTCAGGAATTCTAAAAACTAAAATACACCATAAGCATCCTGACCTTAAGAACACAAAGATGACTGGAGAAAATGATACATAAGAAATGTGTTCTGTAATTTCCAATCAATAACCACAGTAACAAACACAATAAAATGGTAGGCTTTTAAGGCAGAGGAATAAAATTTCCATGTGGATGATACCAGTTTAATAAAGGAGTAATAATTCCACGTAGAAACACTTTGCTTCAAAGTAAAGACACAGGGAAACTCATTTTCAACGTGGTTATTTTTTATGTAAACTGAAGTTGAAAACTGATTAAGTAAATATAGTCTACATAAAACAGAAATATTGTATCAACTAGACACTTTAACTAAAATCTTGTAACCGTTTGCCCCTTATTGTATAGAGAACTGCTGTCATAGTACTTATAATGTTACGAATAAGTGATTAGAATTAGAACTTACTTATATAGAAAAGAGAATTCTCTTTTGCTCACACTATTTACAATCAGCTTCAAGAGAAAGCATTAGTCAAAAGCAAGGTCACCTAGCCCACCCTAGCAGTCAAGTGCCATTTTTGACAGTAATTGAGGTTAGATTATTCTGTCATCTAAATCCAGAGCAATAACTAGTTTGAGGTGTGGACTGATGTAAAAATACCTACAAAAGGAGGCAAAGTGTGGATAGTAGAAGCATTTCTGAGTCCACAGGCAGGAGACAGATTTGACAGCAAAACAGATATTTATGTCATACCGTTTTCAAAATCAGTTTAAAAAGAGATACCTTAAATCACATGTATTTTACATTTTAAACTTCCTAGTTTTTTGCCAATAACTATCAACAAGTATTGATATACAAAGGAACAGAATATAAATTGTGTGTTCATGTACGTACATACATGTGACCAAGAAAGGGGTTATCGAGTATTACCTAATAACTGAAAAGAGCAAAACTTAGCCCGTTTTTATTACGAATCTCATGGTGCATCCTTCTTCACTAGTATGTGGCTGAAGATTTTTGTTTTCACCCAGAAAAAAAGGATTGTATATAATTTTGTTCTAACAAATTAATATGTGTTTGAATTGATGCTAAATCTAAAGTTAACCATCTTCTCCCATCTCTCATAGACAAGAATTAATAGCAAAAAAGAAATGGAGATTAAAATGAACTATCAGATTTTAAAAAAATGTTTTTTGAATGTTACTTAATGAATTTTGAAACAGAATTAAGACTTGGTCACATATTTCAGGAAGTTAACATCTGCTTAACCTGCCCAATTTTTAACCGTATATTTCTGTTTTTATTAGGGTTCTAAATCTATCCCCAAAAAAGTCCTCCAAAGACTTTTCAGCCTTAAACAGGCTTCTTTTAAGACAACTAATTTCAACACTGAAATTCAAAGATTAAGGTGTAATCCCCGTGTTTGAATTTTAATGATTATAATGTACTCCTCACAGATTGGAAAAAATCAATGACAAAACCAACAGGGGCCCCGTTTTGCTCAGCATACGTTTTCTTGTCAGGTCATGACTAATGCTGTGCTCTGTAGAGGGAGACATTACATCCGGGCTAAAACAGACCTAAATTTTACCCTCAGGCAGAAATCTGATTTAAACATCTCTATTTAAAGTGACATTTGTCCTCCCCTTTCAACTGTTTTCCCCAGAAATTCCAGGAAGTTGACTTCATGACCTAAAAACAGCCGGGTGGCTTTGAGTAGCGGTTGTGCTTGTTCCTGCACTTCGGTAAATCTGGGTGCCAGCATTAATCAAGGTAGTAATAAAACAGGTGCCCAGCTATCTGCTACAATGAATCCCATGCTACTTTATTGCTACCAGAATTTGGGATTTCGAATTCAATGTAATTCTACCATTAGTAATAACAATTCTCAAAATGTATTTTGGTTACTAAAAACCTATTTATATCTTATAATGGACTAGATTTCTTTTGATTCTTAAAATTATACCTGATATTTCACTCATCTAAAATATCAACTGATTACAAATCCAAGAAATATGGAAAAGCAACTACTTAAAAACAAACCTCTAAAATAAATGAGAATATGCCAGTGGAAATAGTTTCTTGTATGTCTTGCAATAGCTTTCATAAAAACAAAACAAAAATGAAAAGGAAAAAGAAAAAACTCTTCATCTAACAAGTCACCAAGTAAACAATGTATGGATATTAAAACAGGCACCAATATCCTTACACTGTGAACATGGTAACTTTTGATATCATTAAGCAATGTAGACATGGCTGGCAAGTTCCTACAAACCAAGGTAATCTAATTTCCGTTGTTTTTCAACCTAAATTGATTTTTTTTCTTTTAGCCGTTGTGGTAATTGAACAAATTTATATAAGTGTGATGAGATTTTACTTACTACCACACAATGCATAAAATCCTCTGTGAAGACAAACTATATTACTTCATAAAACTGCATTTTTTGTTGTAATTAAACAAATTGTATTTAAACCTGCTTTCTGCTTCCGAAACAATCAATAGTATTTTGCTATAAGCTGCACTTTACTTGCAGGTGTTAAGTGCTTGGTTCCTTTATTCAATCTACATTTTTTTATTTCAGATAATGTTTATTTGTCAAATATAAGAGGTTCTTTGTAAAAATAAATAACTTTTTTAAATGCTGGGTAAGAATATATCAAAAAGTTATCTACAAATTATTGCCTACTTAGTGCAGCAGATAAATGATCTCAGGAAAAAAATTTAAATATTTTTATTATGATCTCCTTTTTCGTATGACACCTTGAGTCACATTTAAAAAAAAAAAAACTACTTACATCAAAACATTAAGAAAATGTCTATACTTAACATGCTTAACATAACCTATATACTACACTCAAAATATCAACTTAAAGTCCTGAGTAAAATTCAGGGTTGACAGACCCTAGTTACTTCTTTAGAAGTTATCATACTAGGTCAAGGACTACAATTCCCTAATTCCAGTAATTAACTATTCATCTCTGTGTTAAAGAAATTATTTCGTTAGCCTTTTTCTTAAAGCATTAAAAAATATAACCACTACCTGGCCAATCTTTGAGAGCATCTTAAGTAGCAAAAATATTTTAGAGAGTAGTCTCAATTTATTTTTGCGATAGTAACAAGCCTAATTACAACAATCTGAGTGATTAAATACTTTTCAACCTTCAATCAAGAATTATTTGAAGAGATGAATATTTGGGTGGGGCTACAGAATAATTAGTCTAATGTAACAGAGAAGTAAACTAACCTATGATTTTAACCTATTTTTTAAATAGAAATGTTCTAATCTTTCTTAAAAATAGCAACAAAAGTTATCCATTTAGGTTACATTAACTAACATTTAACCCATAGAAACTGATATGACCAAACCATTCACAGAACTTCAACTCCTTTTCAGGTCTAGTAGCTAAACTTGCTATTAATGCTTATCGAAATCTATCAATTTGCAAAGTTTTTAGCTAGGCATTTTTGCAAATAATCTGAGGAACTGTATTTTGTAATGATGCATTTTATTTGCAAAATGTATTATCTTGAAAATAATTGCACTTATTTTTTACATAAATCTTTTCTGCAGAAAAGCAGACAGATGTCCAATGTGCACCTCTTCCTTCAAGACTCAAAATCAGATACGGTTAAACAGTAAGAGGCAAAAGTGCTACACAGTCTTTGAAGAAACTTTTGTAAAAATAACAACTTATGTGACACTAAATTTCTCCATTTCCAAAACTATCTTTCATTCCTAATCTAAGTAACCCTAATCTATGTTCTTAAATATCAGCACTGGGCTAGCGGTATGGATTCTTATTAAAATGAAAACAGATTTCTCTTAGGTAGGTACAAGTGTGTTTAATCTGTATCTTAGAATATATTGTAATGCTCTCTTCATTCCACCTACACCTGTCAATAAACTTAGTGTTATTTGAATATTAATTCAAACAAGTTGGGTCAAATAAATATTTTGATAGAAAATAGAGCAGTAACATTTTATTACTATGGTTTGCAGATGTCTAGTTACCTCTTGACCTTCGTGACATCTCAATCTCAATTCACATAATTCTCATATTAAGTAAGATATTAAAACGCTATTTTAAATTTAATAAAACACAGAAAGCTTCAATAATGATCAAATAAAGATTAACCCTAAGTAAACCTTAGTTTTAAAGCTCTCTTCTAGCTCATTTCAAAAAAGGAAACACCCAGAAGCCTGGTGTTAATGTTTCTGCTGATTGTGAAAATTGCAGCAATAAAAACTCCAACTGCTTGTCTTAAATTAAGGCTTGTATTACTGCATGTGAGATCTGTATATTTATATTAGTTTTTATAACATTTGGAAGTTTTGTTGCCTGCTTTGATGTTAGTCCATTAATAAAGCAAAGAGTCAAAAACCTGGAAAAAATTATATTTACTGGAAATTCTCAAGTCAAAACTTGAAGTAACTGGTTTGTTCTTCCCCACATGATTCAATATTCTGATTTTCCCAACTACCTGCTCCCAGAGCTATCTCCATTTCTAAATTCGTTTTCTGTTGCCAACACATAGTAACCCAGTGATTGAAAATGGCAGCTGAAGTGCTTCTACAACACATTAATTTTTCTCTAAGTAGTCCAATTTTGTCATCTAAATGTTGAAAAATCTTCTTTTCACTGCATTTTGCACCTTTAGAGATTTACTGAATTCAATATCACCCTCATATAAAGTGAAGAGCAATGTTTTCAAGACGATTTTTAGATTATCACTAATAGCTCTAAAGGATAACATGTTTTCTTTGTAACACTCTGTATTCAAAGCAGACTAGTTAACAGCAACTTAACTGCAATAATAGCAATTACATCAATGTGGGCTCTTTTACCACTAAAGTACTTCCTAGACAAGTGAAGGGATCAGATAAATAAACTACCATAAAATAATTTCAAGGTAATATTACAATCTCAATGGCAGTAAAAAAAAAACCTAATCATAATCTGAAAAAAAAAAGTATCATCCTATTACACTTAAGCTAAATAATTTACAAAATTAATGATAGTTTTCCCCCCTCTGAAATTGTTATATTGGAATTCATTTTCACTATTAAAAGAAAGGAGTTTCAACATTAGTAAGTGAAAAGTTATCAATTCATATTCAAAAGCAACCAACCATCTAAGGTAAAACTATAAAAAATATGAGCTTACATCTCCAAAAAAAAAAAACCTCCCCTGAAATTCATTTCCATCTTAGTTTTGTAAATTTTTAAGTCAAGTAAGTAAAACTAATTATTCCCAAGAAATTGAAGGTAAAAGTTCTCCCTCAACCCATCTGCACTTGATAACTAACCCAAATGACCCAAGTACTTGCCCTTTTTTTTTTTTCATTAATGGATACTGAGTTGTTAAAAGAAATTCAAAGAACATATCTCTCTGCAAACACAAAAACGCAATAATAAACTATTTTTTTAAAAAATAAACCAACTGAATAGTAGTTTACTAGTTTGACAAGATACAAAAATTTTGAAACAAAACAATATTTAAACAGAATTATCTCTATTTAAATAGAATTCACAAAAATTTGAGTCTTCACTTAAACAACTTTTCCAAGCTTATACTTGCAATAGAAGTTTCGTAAAGTCCATTTGAGGTTTTAATTTTCAACATCCTCCACTGACTTTTTCCCTATTAATTTAGCACATAAAAAATAAAGTTTCCTATGTGTGCAAATGAGTCTTTTAATCACAAAATTTCTATTGTTTTAGAGACTAATTAAAAACCAATTAAACGCCTTTTTCATTTTACTAATAAAGTGTAGTTCCTAGAAAAGCATTAAGTTAGAAGGAAAGGCTTTCTTCACTCTCTCTTACACTGAAGGGACCCCAAAAAACAGGCAACAGTGACTACCATAAAACAAAAGGTCACTCTTTTTCTAGGAACAAACCATTTATCAATAGAAAATAATTGTCTTGCCATTTGCAAGGGCTCCACAGCAATAGACAATGTTTTTGGCTCACATAATTACAAAACAGTAAAAGTTCAGTAACACAGCCTGAATCCACCTCCCTATTTTTACCCTTTACAATTCTCATTGCCCTTTGGGCCTCCGCTTGGAAGCAAAAGGAAGACAGGCTGAAGTTTTCTCAATTGAGCTAAAGCTAAGAAACCTTTGATATGCTAATAGTCCCCTTCAAACGGTAAGAATTCACACTTGCATTAATTCAAACAATTTGTGCAGAATGATGTGAAATGGCACCTCTTTTAGAGGCAAGCAACAAAAGGAGAGAATCGGAATGACTGAAGAAACTAAACAACAGAACATTTGTTCTGTAGTATTCTTTCTATTATGCATTAATTTATCGAAGAGGGAGGGAGAGACAACAAAAAGTTCCATAACACACCTGGAGAGAAGTAATTTTTCTGTTAAAGGGTTTCACGAGCAGTAATTTTTCTGCTAAAGCGTTAGAGGGTTTTACAAAGACACTGAATCTAAAGTTATAAATAAGTACCCTTTCTTAGATCAAAACAGTCCCATCACAACTTGGAATGCTGCCACAAATGAGTACCAAAACTATTCTATTTTTCTGCTGTGGATGCATATTGCCTCTTTAGTGCCTTTCTTCTAACGTTTGCCTAAGATCAAACCTGACTTAGCAACAGACATCCCAGTAGGTAATTATTGACCAAAGGATGTGACTTTCTTCGTTGTGCAACTTCGTTGAGCAGAGAGCAAACTCGGTGGGGCCCGTTCCAGACATAAATAGTGACAGGGAAATGAATGAATCAACTACGTCCGTTAAACCTATGCCTCTCGAAAGGAGAAGAGAAGTGCACGTACTGAAAGAATGCAGAATAAAGTCAAAGAATTGGGGGCGGGGTGGGGAAGAGCGTGCCTTAGAACCTGGCCTTTGTAACGGGAACCATATGGTTGGTGGCTGCGGCTCAGACGCTCCCAGGCTGCTTGGAGAAGCTGCTGAGCAGCCTGACACCTTTCAAGAAACAGAAGGAAAACATTTTCTCGGTATGAATCTGAGACAACAGTTTGCATCAGGAAGAACGGAATGGGGGGCGGAGGGAGAGAGAAAAGATGAGGGGGAGGAGTCCCTAAAAGGAGAAAAGCTAGGATGGATACCGCAGGACTTGTCCCTCCAACTATGCTTTGAGAGCACAGAGTGAACAGAAGATTTGAGAGAGAGAAAAAAAAGCCTCCATCTCAGCGACACTTTAGCATTAAGTAAGCTTCCAGCAATTTCCCTCACCCCAACCCCGCAGTTCAGCGAAAGGAAAAAACTTTACGGGTCCCAAGCGCCGCAGTCTCGCAGGCGCGCCTCGACACTGCTGGGGAGCTTCCAGGGTTTGGCTCGCCCTCGCCCTTCTGTCCGAGGGTCGCCCCAGCCAATCGAGGATCCCACGCCCGGGCAGCGCTGGGTCTCCCCTTCCCTCGCGCTCCTCCCACGGCTTTCTCCCACCGCCACTCCCCAATGGCACCTCCATCCCACAAACCAGGTTCCCGAGGCTCCCTACCCCACAGCCACTCCAGCAGTACACACCCCGTAACTTCTCCCGCAGGCCCAACGCGGCCCGCTGCTGCCCTCTCACTGTGGGTCCGGGAGGCTCTCTGCCCTCCCCGTGGCCCGCCGGGTCCCCGGCCGCTGCACCCTCCTGCCCCACGAGGCCGCCCCGGCAGCTGCAGCCCCGCCGCCCCGAATCGCAGCCAGCCCCGGCGGCGGCCCAGCCACAAGTGGCTGGGCTTTGCTGTCATCCTCGCCTCTCCACACCACCTAACCACCGACGAGAAAAAACAGCAACCCGCAAAAACTCGTCCAAGCCCTCCTCCATGGTCCACTTCCCCCGAACTCTCCCAGCCGTTCAGCCTCCCGGCTCCACTTACAGCCCGGGACGGCTGGGCAAGCGGGCGGGGCGCTGGGGCGGCCCCCGGGCCCCAGCGCCCGAGCAGAGCAGCCCCGCCGAGGACGCGCTTCACACTCCTCCTCCCAGCCCGCCAGTGAAAGGACGGGCGGTACCTTCCGACCCCAAGCTTTTATGAAATTCAAAAATGCCTGGTAACTGGAGCCTCATCCTAACCCCCCCTTCCAGCGCCCCGGGCAAGTAGACTGAAGCCTAGAGAGCGTTGCAATAGCTCCACGAGAAAAGGAGACGCCGGCTGGACCGGACTAAGAGTTCTGCGGATCGATTTCCGAAGGGGAGGGGGGCAGAGAAGGGGCGAGCAGCCCCAGCGAGCGCGGGTCTCCCCCTAGCCCGGCCGAACACAAACAAACAGCCGAGCCCACTAACCCGCGGCTCCCTCCCGCCTCCAGCATCCACCCCCGGACAGGAGGCGCAAAGCAAACAGGTCTCCGAAGCCAGGCACAGAGGCACATTGTTCGCTCCTGCGGCTCTTACCTCCGTCTGCGAACGCGCCCCGGGGGAGGGCCGTCTGGCACGGGGGCCGCGCGGGGACAGACGCAGAGGGCAGCGGCGACCCCGGCCGGAGAGGGCCGAGGTCGGCCGAGAGCGGGTCGCCGGCTGCCGAGTCCGCGCGGGAGGCAGCGCCGCGACTCCCCGGCCGGACACCGCGCCGCGGCTCGGCGCGTCCTCCTGGTCGGCCGCCGCCGCCTCCAGCCGAGCAGCCAGAGCCGGGCGGCTCCTGAGGTTAAGTCAACATTTTCCCGTAGTTTCCCAGACGCCGCTCCGCAAAAGAGGTCTTTCACACACACGCACACACCCCCAGACCGCAAGCTCCCTTAGAAAAAAAAAATACGGGAATCAGAGCGAAAGGGGTGGTGGAGGCAAAAGCCTGACAGAGAGGTGCGCAGACTTGGGAATCCCCTCGAAGCGGCGGGCGGGCGGGCGCCGGCGGCGCGAGGCCAACTCAGTTTGTCAGGCGAAGCTGCTCAGCCCGCCGAGCGCCTGGCCGAACTGGCATCCCTTGCGCGGACCCTGCGGCCTGGGGCGGGAGGCGGCGGCGGCCCCTCCTCACATTTCGGAGCTCCCGGCCGGGGCTGCGTAGTGGCCGCTGCCCCACGCAAGGCTGGCGGCGCGGACTCGGGCTCCGGGAAGCAGGGAGGAGCCGGGAAGAGCCACGCTACGCAGAACAGCGGAGGGGTGATGCCCCCCAACAATCCCAAGGAATTCTCCGGTAAGCTCCCGATTTCGCTCCAGCACCTCTGCGTGTGTGTGAGAGGAGAGAGTGAGAGAGAGCGAGAGGCAGCGAGAGGGAGAGAGGGAGAGACGGGGGAATGCGAAGTCCTGACACAGACTCTCCGAGAGGTCTGAACTGGAGTCACCTCCAGCCTCCTCCTCCTCCTTCCCCCAAATCCCCACCCCCCCGCCCCCCCCCGCAGTTGGGCTATCATATAAACATACTAGCATGTACCGCGGTAAAGGACAAATCTCTCCCTCCTGATTTTTCCAGCAAGGGACTCGAGCAAACTCAAAAGATTACAGGCAGCTAAGTACAAAACGTGGAGCAGATAATCTATAACTCATTGCCGCCCAATGGCCATTTTCCACTCCATTTGAGCAGCTGCAGCGGCCGTGCGCCCGAGCGGCGGGGAGGGGGAGCCAAAGGAGACACTTACAGGCTCGAGCCGTTGGGACGGCGGTGGCGGTGGCCGAGCAGCCGCCCGAGGACCAGGCCGGCCCCGGCTCCGCCGGCGGGGCGGCCGCAGGGCTGTCCGGGCGGCGGCGGCGGCGGCGGCGGCGGCGGCAAGGGACGCGCGCGCACACCCGTGGAACGCGCCCCGGAGGCGGCCTGCGCCAGCTCGCGTCCCTCCCCTTCTCTCTCCTCCCCGTCGGCTCGCGCTTCCCCCACCCCCAGAACCCCGGGCTCTGCCACCAGCCCCCCTCATCAACACACTCATTCAACCCCTACGCCGCAGCCCACCCCCAAACTCCACTCACTGCGCGCTGGGTCCTCCGCGCGCTCCGCCGGCGCGCGCTCTCCATCCTGTCCACACACATTGCACTTTAAAAATATTTATTTTATTTCTGGAGCGGGTGAAGGGTATTTGGGAGAGCGCCGCAAAGCGCGGCGCTCGGAGGCTGGGCGCAGTGGTCTGGCCGGCGGCTCAGGGGCCCCCTCCCCTCTAGGCCCAGGAGCTTGCTCCCGGCCTGGACTTCGGAGAGGCGCCCGGGATGCGTCTATCACCCACCCCGTCTCCAGGTTTTCTCTTTTCTCCACGCACCAAGCCGGAGGCCCCGAAACTTTTAGTTTCCGCAGCCCTCCTTTTGTGTAACTGCTTGGCGGAGAAAGAATGTCTGTTCGCTGCGGCTGCCTCGGTCCAGCTGCGGCGCGCGGGGGACGCTCCAGGGTTAATGCGTCTTTGATACCTGAGATTTCCGGCGCGCTCGTTAATGAAAGTTACATTTTCTTAAATTGCGATGATTTTTTTCTTTGTAGTTACGTAGAGCTAGCTAAACTTTGACTTTATTGACTGTATTTCACAAGAGCGTTTTGTTTGTTTTTGATTAAACTCACCAGGATAAGCAAAGGAAGGAAAGGAGACTACCAGGCTCTAGTTACTCTCAAGTATAGTCACAGTGCTGTTAGGTCTGTTTCCCTCATTTCCTTACATTGAAACTGCCTTTGCTCTTGTCCTCTGAACACACTTCCTAGCCCCTCTCCTTTGGCAATGTCAGCAAACGGCCAGGCAGAGCCAACGATGGACCTGAGCTGAAACGAACAGAGCCCAACAGGGCGAATCACGCTAGAAAAACGTTTAAAAGCCAGTTAAGTGTCCTGTGCAAGCCAGAACATTCAAACATGGATTTTTTTTTTTAATTACAAAATTTCTGAGCTGGAAGCAGCTATGTTTTCAGATGTATTTGTAAACCACTGATTCTACTAATTAATGAAACCATAAATTAAAGAAGCATATTTACCTCGGTTTTCAAGAAAATGATTCTCCAATATTTAAAACCTAAAAAATAGGATGAAACTTGAGCTTCTATGCTTTCAGAAACAATATGTACTTTTTGGTGCTGCAGGAATGTTGCAGGCATCATACTTCAGGAATGATTCCAAACAATGTTATTAATATGTCAACAGCAGATTGTTCAAAAGACACGAAGATTCTAAATACCTATCAGTATTTTGTCAGAAAGCCAGATATGTGTAGTACTAAGGTAAATCCAATCCAACTACTGGTCAAGTTTGTTCTTGACATGTAGGAAATCATAAGTTAAATGTACACGTCTCCAAATAACTAGAACATGTTCTTTTTGTGTGTTCATTGTAATTCTCAGATTGAAAAAGAACCTTTGATAATCTAATTTCTTCTACTAGATGTATTGATGTTTTAATATTCTCACTATTTCAAAAGATAAAAGGAGGAACTTGGAGCATTGGTGCTTTAAACTACATACACACTTCCATCTGGAATTTCTTCCATAACATAATTCAAATATTAACCATGCAGGATATAAACTAGTCTGGAAAAAGTACACTTATGCAGAGCTGGTGTGAAACCTTATAATGCACCTAAGTTTTTACATATGTCAAAATATATACATACACCAGATCTACCTAGGAAAATTAAGTCAGGTACTTCAAGTCATTGAAAAGAAGGCAGAATTATCTAATTCTCAGACCTCAGAGGTAATTTTGTGATCTCCTTAGGAATGTAAAATTATTTCATTCAGGATTGCAAAACACAGTATGTCAAACTAATAGTAATTTGCATTTGCCAAAATATTTTAGCCCTTTCTTTTGTTCATCTTTAAAGGTTTTCACTGATCTGGGCACGATTCACAAGAAACCCCAATGAGTGCATGGATCAGTCTAATCCTATTTTCTTTTGGGAAACAAAACTTCGGCTGAAGTTTTTATTTAGTGAGCTTAGTAAGTAATCAATAGACATTTTTGCTTGAATAAAGCTGGCCATATGTTGGCTCATTTACTTATTTGTTTAACTCTCTCAGAAATAATCTCTGGAAAAAACCATTATCTATCTGCAGCATATATTTGACATTCTTTGATGCTCAGGACATAAGTGAATCACTCTTCACTATATTCTTGAAGAGACAACATCACAAAAAAAGGGGATGCTTGGAAGGGAGAAGAATTTATCAAAAGTGGATTAAAATTAAACGAAGTAGAAAAATGCCCCATACAAGTTTCAAATCTTATTTCAATAGGATGTATATTCTATAGACTTCAAAAGGTTCCACACTTTTTTCCTAAAAAATAATAGACTTGCTATATTTTTAAATTACATATAAGAATACTTGTGTAAGACAGTGTTTTAAATATTAAAGATTTTTAATTCTTTCTTTGTTCTTTAGAGGTAGTACTTCAACCTTCTTTGTATATCCACAAAGGAGAATTGAAATAGTGTTTAATTGTATTGATAGATTCAAGATTAAACTGTTAGCCACAAACCTGCCATTACAAAGGAACTCTTAAAAGACCACACCTTAGGGTATATCCACATTCAGAAAACATAATTTACCTGGCACTCTATGACAATTCATAACAATACAGGTGTTATGGTAGAAAAAAATGAAATGAAAAGCTTAATATCTACAGATGTGTGCAAGTTAAGGAGAGTTGGAGTATGTTACGCATTCCCTGCAATCTAATCAATTTAATTACTCAATCTATATTACTATTTAAGTAATGGCAAAATCATTGACTTATTCATAATAGTTGCTAATTGTTTTTTAAAATAAATTCTACAAAGGACAAAGGAAACACCCATTTTAAATCAACATATAACCACTCATGGTGATTTCATTCAAAGAAAACAGAAGGAACTCATTAGCTTATGTGGTTGGAGAGATTGATGGGCTTCAAACATTTTAACCATACATGTTTTTTCCAACTGTTGAAACTCATGTTTTTAATTTAAGCAACCTTAAGAACCTAAAGATTGTTTTATTCAATGGGTTCATATATTTCTGATACAGAAATTATGCTAATTTTTAAACCCAGATTTACCATCTACGTATCTTTGTTTAGAAGGAAGTGATCAGGCACGTGTTAAAATATACATATGAATAACAGTAGTTTGAGTAACAAAGAATCTGAAATAGTATGAAAATAGACATAGGTACAGAATATTGTGATTAGTGTAAGCCAGTAGAATACAATATCAGGTTCACTACCCTACTCTGGCAGACGGCTATAGCTAAGACACGTCTAGAAGGGTCAGGGTTGAAGGGGAGAGATATTGAGGCTTGAGTGTAAGCCAAAAACTGCCATTAAGTTTGAGCAACACAGTTATAGAAAACTATGAAGGAGGGAAGGTTGTATCTATTATGAGGAGCATATTTTTGCCTGTGATTAGAGTTTATGAAAGTTCTCAAAAGAAACAAAAAACGTGGAATGACTTTCATTTCTAATTCAGAAATAGAATTAAAATTACCTAGATTATATCCTAAACCTAACTCAGTTCCATTTTCTTTATCATTACTTTTCGGTGATGCTTGGTGCTGAAACTAGCTTTTCCAACTCTAGGAAATAAACTACATGAAAGCTCTAGAGCAGATCAGAGCAGTATATGAATGCCAGATTTAACTAGAACTTGTTGAAAGTTGCTAGCTTTGTTTTCCATTTTTGCTTTGCCATGCATGTAGGCTGAAAAGAAATCAAAACTCATTTTCCATAAGAGCAAAAACATATGAAAGCATTTGGCAAAGCCTGTAAGGTTTTAACTATTCTCCCTGCTCTATACGCTTAGCAAATTTTGTCCAAGAAAGCCAAACCCTATCCAAAATGTAGAGATGCAGTCTTCAAAAGTAATGACAGTTTAAAGTATAATATAAATATAATGAAGACATATTGTATTTAATGGTGTTATTTAGAAGTATATAATCACATATATTATTAATACCTGTCATTTAGTAATTAATACTTTTTTAAAAAGCATTCACTAGTTCAACTGGTAGCATGACTTTTTCTGTGCACTACAAGTGTTAATATAAAAAGATTTAGGAAATTTTTATGTCATTACCATTATGATACTCAAAGTAAGCAAATTTAAAAAGATATTCCTCATAATTATTGTTCCACTGAATCTTAAACAACTCAAAGTTTTTTTTTCCCATGGATTGTTCCATAACTCTCATTAATCTCTGCACCTTGAGGATTTTCTATAATTGAGTCTTATAGATCTTTTATCAATGCTTCTGTCAGAACACAAAACATAACCAAAAGAACACTCATTTTACACAAAGCTGTCTATAACTTCTAATAATTTTGTTCATCGTAAATACTCATAACCATGTTTTCTCATTAACAATATGTGGTTTAAAAAAACACCTCCTGATCCCCTGTTAGTGCATATAAGCCTCCACCACTGTCAACAATGAAGATTAAATTTATTTAAACTTTCTTTAAAATTGTTGAAGGTAAACTAAGAGTAATTTAAAATTACAACTCTTTTAATGGGTAGTTCTTGATAAAGCATCATTTATTGCTTAGGTGCAGAACAAAAGCAAAGAGATGGTTAACAGTAGAGGCAACTCTACTCTATCAAATCTAAATCCTTAAAGATAACCAAGTAGCAATTTCACAGAATAGTCCATATTGAATTTTTAGTGCCTCTGGGAATATGACTTTGATTACTCATGTCATAGTTCACTATAGTATGGCAAAACTTGCAAAGGCTTTTAAGAGTCAGGAAACAAACTCACGAATACTCTCTCTGCATTTTAGAAAGTGAGTCAGAGATACAATTCTATAACACTTACAATGTTTTCATATTGTTTCAAGTGTGTATAACACAATGTTTTTATACATTATGGTTTTCATAATTATACAGCATAAAATAATTATACTCTGTGATCCCTTAGTATTTTTAAACACAAAACTTTATTTATTTATTTATTTATTTATTTATTGAGACAGTGTCTCACTCCAGCCCCGGGAATGCAGTGGCACAATCATGGCTCACTGCTTGACCTCCTGGACTCAAGCAGTCTTCCCACCTCACTCTCCCAAGTAGCTGGGACCACAAATGAGTGTCACCACACCTGGCTGACTGCTGACTTTTTAAATTTTTTTCTAGAGACGGGGTCTCCCCATCTTGCCCAGGCTGGTCTTGAACTCCTGGGTTCAAGCAAGCCTCCCAAAGTGCTGAGATTACCGCCATGAGCCACCACTCCTGGACTTGTTTCATTTCTGAAAATCTTTTATAGCATAAAATTGTATAACATGAGATATTTGACTTTGATTTTGGTTGATCCTTCTGATCTATAAATTAGCTCTTACTAATACTTTTCATGATTTTGTTCTCTAATCAATATAACTATGATCTTCTACTCCAATTTGCTGCTTTATTTTTTAAAGACCTTTATTTGTCATGTATATTTTAGTAAAAATAAATATGTCTAAGCATCTGGAAAGTAGAACAGCAGTTTGCAAAGTAGAATACTGTGTTATAAACCTAATTCCCATCAACACAGTTTTTAAATAAAAGAATACAGTAGTATAATTCAGGTTTCAACTTATTGAAACTCTTTACAATGCATTCTTAAGGTCACTATGAAATCAATCACTTAGATCCTAGACCAAACAATGATGTAATAGGCATATGCTTTTGTGATAGAAAAGAATCAGTTTTCTTTCAAATTAGCATCCAAATTTAGAATCATATTAAAATGTCATTCATATCTCTAAGGAGTACTGATAGGATTCAGTAATGATAAGGTTTTGTTAAGTAGTATTTAATGAAAAATTTGGGGAAAAATTTGTTTTAGGTTAAAAATGCAAACAAATAACCTGTCCAGTCATTATAACATTAAAAACATGTTGCTAAACCGTCACCTGGATAATATATTCTTTGAATGGTTTTATTTTAGTGATGGAAATATGTTTCACTGGACCATCCACACTCTTAGTCAACTGTCCTGGTTACCAAAATCACCTATCTACAATATGACTAAAGAGGCTTATTAGTACATTAAGAGTGCACTTTTCATTATGGGGGCAACTTTAGTTGTCCCGATAATGACACCAACTTAATTAGTACTATGTCCTTACTACCTGAATTAATGGCCCAAATTCAAACTATATATTTTTAATTGTTCAAACAATGTAGAATACACAGCAAGAAAAGTGAATTTCCTATTTATTATCTAATGACACAATAATTCATTATAATACTGGGTTACTGCTATATGTGAGGTGACGTGTCAAGGAAGGAAGTCATGGATATAACATAAAAACAATTTTTATAGTTTGTTAAAATAAAATTAGAGAAAAGCAGAGTAAAAATGCTGGCTATGAAATGTTAATGTTTGAGGAACCCAAGAATGTGAATGATTTTCAAATGATACAAATCCCAAGAAGACTATCATTTATCATTTAAAAATAAATTTGTGGGTAATCAAATAAAGAATCTGAAAAATATTTAAAAGAATGAATTTTGACATTTTCATATAATTATTCAATATTTACTTTCTCTCCAATGCCCTGTTGCAAAACAATTTTATGTATTTTATGTATAAATCAAAATATTTTATGCAGGTGTAGATTTGAGATGATAATGCTGGCCTATTTGCTTATATGGAATATTTCTGTACAGGAGGAAATCATGTAAGGTCAAAAATAGATACTAGATTGAATATTTAGAAAACTATCTTTCCTTAGGAATATTTACAGCTTATCAAAATTTGGAAGTAAAATATTATACCTTATATACTGAGGGAAGTCTGTCTTTGCCTGAATTTTTCAGTTAGTGAGAGAAGTGTTTAAATACTCTGTAGTTAGATTATTAACTTCGACAAAACTGAAACAGATGTGTGTCTTAATATGCCATTAAATTTATGATTTACATAGAACCCTTACATAGAGCTGAGCAGAGGCCAATGATTCTAATTTGCTCTAGATTTACAATAACCTGATCTGGTTTTTGTAAGTACTGAAACACTTTAAACAAAATTAGAAAGCGTTGCATTTTGTGTGATTAAAGATGCAATTCCCTTTGGGGTAATGAGAAAAGTTAGAGCATGTTTCTTTCTTTATGGATGTTTCTATTATAAACAAGAGTGCCATACATTATATATTTTTGTTACTATGATTTCCTTGTTTTTAATTATAAAATAAACCAATTGAATTTCAGTGGAGTCTAAAATTGAAACTATGCCAAAATTTAGCTGAAGAATGTGTAGTAAGCCTTATAAAAATCCTTAAAATTTTTCCCAGGGTCTTAAGGTCTTGTTATATAAATACTCGTTCACCATCATTTTCTAGAGCAAAATGTCTTCTGATTAAGACCTATGTAGCAAAAAGACTTGAGTGCAGAATAAATTTTAAGCCTAGACGATGACATGAATAAAATTTTTCGGGACTGATGATTACTAGATTCATATAAATTACAAATGGAAAAAAAAAGCTCTATTTTATCTCGTTACACAAATAATAATATTTACAGCACCCTTATTTAAACTTTCTCCTTTGCTTTGGTGAATTATAATACTTCAGCTGCTAAAAATAAAATCTATATAAAAATACTTTATTTTAAATATTATAAATACTGTTTCCTTAAAAATCAGCCAGGAAATGTTGATATAAATATCATCATAAACATATGTGTATATGTTTATGTACATAGAAAATAAGCACATGAAAAAAGTATTAATTCATTAAAAGTTTATCTCTCATAAAACCTTTATTAGCCCTTGAAGTCTTTGCCACTTCATATAAAATGATTTATCTTTTGAATAACAAGGTTCCATTAATCTGTTTGACAAAGGAATTTTAAAATCATTTAAATAATTTATTTGAATGAATTATTTAAATTCTGTAAAAAATATATATGCACATGTATATGTATATATCTGCGTCTATATATTTGTGTTCTGGCACAATATCACATAAAAAATACAAAATGGAATTCAGAATACATTGTCCTTGACATCACCAGTGTGACTTGGTGTTCTGCTGATGTGTTCTGTGATCACCCACTGTTTGCATAGGACCCCTGTTAGAAGGCCATTTGTGCTACATTTGGCACAACAGGGTGATTTAATGTCAGGAGAAACTTGCACATGATTTTCTATATTCATTTTTAATTTTGCGTTCTCACTGAAATTGTAGGCTGACATGTGTTTCAAAATGTAGGGATAATAAAGGCAATTATTCAGCACTCATAGAAACCTGCTTTCCTCAATTCAGTGCTCTAGGTGCTGCTGGAAAATGGTAAACATACTCCCTCCCCAGAGAAATAAATCATCTGTGGAAACAAAGGAGAAATATGCACACAAAGGAAACAAGAATATACAAAACTATTTATAAGTTAATACATAAAACTAATTAGGACATAAGGATTTGTAGACTATGCTTAATATGCATGGCATTCTGAAATTTTAACTATATACTATTTCTTCACAGATTATTACTTCACAAAATTTTCTCTCAAATAGATTTTATTCTTGTTCCTTTTTCCCTGAAAATGCATTTTTACTCAGAAAAATAATGAAAACTATGAATAATTTTCCAACTTTGGTGAGGTTATAGAATAAATTCATGACAAGTTATCAATTTTATTTTTAAACCTGCAGCAAAATTAGCTTTCACTTAAGTATATCCTACACAGAACATAATAGGTAATATAGGTAATATGTATCTATTGTTTTTACCTGCTCGTCTTTTTTTTGTTTTTGTTTTTTTTGAGACGGAGTTTCACTCTTTCTCCCAAGCTGGAGTGAAGGTGGTGCGATCTTGGTTCACTGCAACCTTCACTTCCCGGATTCAAGTGATTCTCCTGCCTCAGCCTCCTGAGTAGCTGGGATTACAGGCAAGTGCCACCATGCCTGGCTAATTTTTGTATTTATAGTACAGACAGGGTTTCATTACGTTGGCCAGGCTGGTCCCAAACTCCTCAGGTGATCCGCCTGCCTTGGCCTCCAGAAGTGCTAGGAATACAGGTATGAGCCACTGCACCCAGCCTTTTTTCGATGGGGGGAAGTTTCATCCAGTTTTTTTTTTTTCGTGTGTGCCATTGTTCCACTGCCCCGTTATATTAGGTTTGGTGGATTCACTCAGGTTTTATTTCAATTTTGTTACCCATCCTATCAACAAATTCCTTTTTTTTTTTTTTTGAGACAGTCTCACTCTGTTGGCCAGGCTGGAGTGCAATGGTGCAATCTCAGTTCACTGCAACCTCTGCCTTCCAGGTTCAGCCTCCCAGGTTCAGCCTCCCAGATAGCTGGGCTTACAGGCATGCACCACCACACCCGGCTAGGGTTTCACCAAGTTGGCCAGGCTGGTCTTCAACTCCTGAACTTGTGATCCGCCCACCTTGGCCTCCCAAAGTGCTGGAATTACAGGTGTGAGCCACCATGCCTGGTCCTATCAACAAATTTCTTTTAGCCTTAATTTACTAGAGTGGACATAATTTCACACATAATAATATCTCAATCTATTTTTGTGGCATTTAGTAAAATTTGAGCCTCTAACTTTTCCAGCCCTCTCACTTTCATTGAACCATCCACAAACCCAGCTATAACACTCTGCCATTTTATACTGATTACCCACAATACTCAAACCTTGGGAGGCAGGGGAGAGAAGCTCTCAGCAATCTAATACAATTTTTCAAAATAGCTCATGAAACTTGGGGAGATAGTGGTCTTTTAAAAGTTCCTATTTTTAAAAGATGCCTTAAATTTTAAATTTTAATTAAAAAGAAAAAAGAGACCTCAAACTCCTTTCTAGAACTTAGAACTTCCTCTTGGGAAGCACGGCCCTCCCTGCTCACATTCTTTTTTTTTTTTTTTTTTTTGGAGATGGGGTCTTGCTGTGTCACTCAGGCTGGAGTGCAGTGGTGTCATTTTGACTCACCATAACCTCCACCTCCCTGGGCTCAAGTGATCCTCCCACCTTGGCCTCCAAAAAGAAGCTGGAACCACAGGCATGTGCCACCAGGCCAGGTTAGTTTTTGTATTTTTGGTAGAGACAGGGTTTTACCATGTTGCCTAGGCTGCTTACTCACATTTGTATTTCTAAAAATGGCTCCCAACTTTGTATGGCATAGGAAGTATTATGCTATTCAGAATGGTATGCACCAATCATACTGAGGTAATTTTGAAACACTTCACCTACTCTCAGAAGCTTTTTGAAGAACAGTGACCTTTTCAGCCTCTAGCTATAGTTGGCTGATGGAAAATATTTCTGGAATAAATGAGAGTTAAGATTCCTGTAATGATGAATACCATTGTAATATTTAGTTCAATATATTGTCCAAATTCTGCAGGACTGCTTTTGCTGATATGGATATTGCAAGTTGAATAACTTAGAGATCTTATACAAATGTACTCACCACATATAAACATACACACAAATTTACATATTAATAAATTTGTCAATTCATTGAAATATTTTTGTAGGCCATATGTAAACAAATTTTAGTACCTGCATAAATTAGTAATTACAAGGAAAAATTGAGTATTTTCCAGAATAACAATGTTTGTATGTGTGTGTTCTTTAAGTAAAAAGAAACAAAAATGTAGACAAATTGTCAAAGGAGTTTCTAGTACGATTAATTATCCTGTTGTGTGTGTGTGTGTGTGTGTGCTTGTGTGGGTGCATTGGTTAGGTGGGAAATATCTCAAGGAAAGCAGGAAATTAAGGCATCTGAAATCTTGAATTCAGAAAAGTTGAAATGTTGGCTGTCACTCATATTTTCCCTAGAACAGCTCTTCTCCCTTATACTTTTCCTGTCCCAACAACTTAGATAAAGGTGTGTCCAGGGAACCTCAGAAATTACAATCAAGGGGACTTACATGCAGCTTTTCAAGGGTTATGTTTTACACCCTGATACTTTGGTTTTATTCAAAGGAAAAACATCCTTGACAAATAATACATTGTGCTAAGAAGTACCATGTTTCTATCGTAGTTCACTTATGACTCACTGAATTGTCAAAGCCTGGAACTCTACCTCCAAGAACCAAAAAGTCTTTTTAACCAATTTTTCCCCTGCCAGATTACCAGAAATTTTGTATTAATATTATCTTGATGAGTAAACTAACAGAAATGTCCAAAAAAGAGATGTTTGGATTTTAGGCTGACATTTTAAATGCTGTTTCTTTTTGGTTACATTCCTGCTTTTAATAAAATCTTTCTAGCCGGGTGTGGTGGCTCACGCCTATAATCCCAGGACTTTGGGAGGCCGAGGTCGGCGGATCAGAAGGTCAGGCAATCGAGACCATCCTGGCCAACATGGTGAAACCCTGTTTCTACTAAAAGTACAAAAAAATTAGCTGGACATGGTGGTGCATGCCTGTAATCCCAGCTACTCCAGAGGCTGAGGCAGGAGAATTGCTTGAACCCAGGAGGCAGAGATTGCAGTGAGCCGAGATCGTGCCACTGCACTACAGCCTGGGTGACAGTGAGCGACTCCATCTCAAAAAAAAAGAGCCTTTTCAAAATATATTAGTACAGTATTTTGCTGTCTAAGAAAATTATACCGAATATCATTTCTTTGATGTGGAATTTTTCAGTGTTGAAGAATCATCAAAATGAACATTGATTTTCATAGAACGTATTATATATCACTGTATTTGTTGGTTTATTTGTCCTCTTCCCCACGTGACTGTAAACTCCTTAGAATCTCTCTAAACTTTATATGCCTAGCTTTTAGCAAAGCATAAAATCGAGGTCTCAAACTGCTGTGGCCTGTATAAAATCTGGCCAACAAATGTAGTTTGTTTGCACCATAGATGGTGCGTCACACTGTCTTTGGTTTTGTTTCATTTTTTAATCGATCATCTGTCAACTCTCAAAAATTAGGAGATTTCCATAAAAATATAGATTTTCAACTTCTGAAGAAAAAATGGAAATATCTGGCAATATTTGTCATATATTAGTTCATAGCAGCATCCAGGAGGAAAGGCTTTACCTTCTAAACAAAACGTGCCCTCTGTGTTAGTTTGTTTTGCATTCCTATGAAGGAATACCCAAGACTGGGTAATTTATTTAAAAAAAAAAAAAAAAAAGAAGAGGTTTATTTGGCTCATATTTCTGTAGATTATACAGGAAGCATGATGCTGGCTTCTGCTTCTTCTGAGGGCCTCAGTAAGCTTACAATCATGGTGAAGGCAAAGGGGGAGCAGAATTGTCACATAGAGAGAGAGCGCCAGAGAGAGAAGGGAGAGGTCCCTGACTCTTTTCAACAATCAGATCTTGCATGAACATACTACTATGGAGAGGAACCCAAGCCATATATGAAGGATTCCCCCCATGACC
Organism: Cacajao melanocephalus; assembly: GCA_963573385.1. Classification (NCBI taxonomy): domain Eukaryota; kingdom Metazoa; phylum Chordata; class Mammalia; order Primates; family Pitheciidae; genus Cacajao; species Cacajao melanocephalus. The sequence continues at coordinate 139,797 of CAUYLG010015013.1, read as the reverse complement.
CAAACACTTCCCACCAGGCTCCACCTCTAATACTGGGGACTACATTTCAACATGAGATTTGGAGGGGACAAAAATCCAAACTATCATCCCCCTCTTAATATATTCTCTACCATTTCTTATTGCCTCCTCAATCGCTCAATTTGTGTAATGTTGTATGTTTCATTTTAATGGTGGCATTAAAGGAAAGTGAAATGTATGTTCACCCATATTTCTATAATGCGGAAAATAGAAAGATCAAGAGGACTATATTTTTCACCCAGCTGCCCTTCACCCATTATTTTTCTTCTTGGCCCCTATAAATATTTTAATGTTTGAGCTCTGGTGGTCAATAATTTTTATGTTGAGAACATGTGTGAATTATACTGTCAATATACATTATAAGACATGAAAAAAATATGTTGAATGTGCTTTACTTTGTTCAAAGGATTTGTACATGTATTACCTCATTTGTGTTCTTACTTCATACATAGGTCATATTGAAATTATACTGCCCCTTTATTCATACTGATTAGCTTAGTCCATTCTCTATATTCACTTTCACCAGTTTTCTTTTTTCTCCCCACCTGTCACCACTTGCTACCACTCTTCTATTGATGTTTTATCTTACACTTTTTTTTTTTGAGACAAATGTCTTGCTCTGTCACTCAGGCTGGAGTGCAGTGGTATGATGTCAGCTCACTGCAACCTCTGCCTCCCAGGTTAAAGCAATTCTCCTGCCTCAGCCTCCCGAGTAGCTGGGATTACAGCGGTGCACCAGCACACCCTGCTAATTTTTGTGTTTTCAGTAGAATCGGTGTTTCACAATGTTGTCCAAGCTGGTTTCAAACTCCTGACCTCAGGTGATCCACCCACCTCTGCCTCCTAAAGTGCTAGGATTACAGACATGAGCCACTGTGCCTGTTCATTTTTATATGACATGTTCAGTTGTTTTCCCTGCATGGAAAGCTTTCTTGACAGAAACAAATAATGATTTTGATTATTTTTGTATTTCCTATTATCCTGTAACTATACTTTACCAAGAGATGACACATGAAATAAATCAGACTGCATTAGTCCATTTTCACACTTCTAATAAAGACATACCCGAGACTGGGAAGGAAAAGAGGTTTAATTAGACTTGCAGTTCCACATGTCTGGGGAGGCCTCAGAATCATGGCAGGAGGCAAAATGCACTTCTTACATGGTGGTGGCAAGAAAAAATGAGGTATATGCAAAAGCAGAAACCCCTGATAAAACTGTCAGATCTCACCGGGTACAGTGACTCACACTGCACTTTGGGAGGCCAAGGTGGGCAGATCACGAGGTCAGGAGTTCAAGACCAGCCTGGCCAATATGGTGAAACCCCATCTCTACTAAAAATACAAAAAAAAAAAAAAAAAAAAATTAGCTGGCATGGTGGTGCACAACTGTAATCCCAGCTACTCAGGAGGCCGAGGTAGGAGAGCTGCTTGAACCTGGGAGGCGGAGGTTGTAGTTAGCCAAGATTGCGCCACTGGCCTCCAGCCTGGGCAACAGAGTGAGACTCCATATCAAACAAACAAACAAACAAACAAAAAACATGCTGGCCAACATGGTGAAACTCTGTCTTTACTAAAACACAAAAAATTAGCCAGGCTTGGTAGCACGTGCCTGTAGTCCCAGCTACTCGGGAAGATCACACCACTGTACTCCAGTATGGTAACAGAGCAAGACTCCATCAAAAAAAAAAAAACAAATCAGATCTCATGAGACTTTTTCACTACCATGAGAACAGTATGGGGGGAAACTGCCCCATGATTCAAATTTTCACCCACCAGGTCCCTCATGCAACACATGGAAATTATGGGAGTACAATTCAAGATGAGATTTGGGTGGGGACACAGAGCCAAATTGTATCACAGACTTTTTCCATCAAACAAATGGAAATAAACAATCTTTTATGAATTAATATACATAGTTTAATAGATATAGTTAAATAAAAGCACAATATAGCAGAAACTGCCAAACTCATAATGTTTTTAAGGCAAACAAACTAAGCCTTCACTAAAAGTTACTAGAAGTAGTTGATGGCCCTAGATGTGTTTAAAAAGTTTTTTCCTTAAGATTATACTCTTCAAAGGGGAATATTTGCTTAGAATTGGAATGACTTCCAGAATCTAAGAATTTTGTAATTTTATTTTTATTTCATTTATTTAATTATATTTATTGAGACACTGTCTCACTTTGTCACCAGTCTGGAGTGCAGTGGCACAATCTTGGCTCACTGTAACCTCTGCCTCTCGGGTTCAAGCAATTCTCATGCCTCGGTCTTGTGAGCAGTTGGGATTACAGGTGTGCACCACCACACCCAGCTATTTTTTTTTTTTCTGTTGAGACAGAGTCTCTCTATTTTGCCCAGGCTGGTCTCAAATTCCTGGGCTCAAGTGATGTTCCTGCTTTGGCCTCCAAATCACTGGAATTACAGGTGTGAGCCACCGCACACAGCTTATAACTCTATTTTAAATTCTCATCTCCACAGGATGAGAATCATCTATATTAAACATGCTAGTTAGGTTTTGGAAGGGTTTTTTGTTGTTGTTTTTGTAGACATAGGGCCTCATTTTGTCGCTCAGGCTAGAATACAGTAGCATGATCATAGCTCAACGCCACCTGGAATTCCTGGGATCAAGCAGTCCTCCTGCTTTAGCTGTCTGAGTAGCTAGGACTACAGGTGTGCACCATCATGCCCAGCTGATTTTTAAATTTTTTGTACAGACAGGGTCTCTCTCTGTTGCCCAGGCTGGTCTGGAACTCTCGGGCTTGAGCATCTTCCCACCGCAGCCTCCCAAAGTGCTGGTACTACAGGCATGGGCCATGACACCTGGCCTAAACATGCTAGTTTTAAATTTTTCTATACATTTTATCATTTGGATAATATTCTTTATATCAGCTTAAAATCCTAAGTAGTATATAATTTCTGAAAAGACCCTCTGTGCACATTGTAGTAGTCTTATTGAAATACTCCTCTCCTTTTTCTAACAGTTTTATACATCTTTCAATCAACTGTAATTTTCTTTATTTTAGGATATACAAACTCTTGCCTACCACTTTATTGAATAAATATCTAAGCAACTTTACTGTTGAAACTTTAGTAGAACAAATATCTGTCAATTGGTGGAATAGACTCCATTTAAAAGAAAATCATCACAAATAATTACTGTAAAACCTGGAAACTAATATTGGCAAATATAACTGGATCCCCTCCATAATAGAAGTTTTCTCTTTTTTTCCACTAAGAAAAACACCTCTAAATGAAAAAAATAAAATTAAGCTTCTCATATTCATAGTATTTAGTTTACAAAAATTTTGTCTTATCTCCCTTTTTACTTCTGCCAAATTGAAAGAAAAAAGATATGGTTAAGTCATAAAATTGGATAATTAACACCAATTGACTTAATCTGTATCCATACTAAAAAATGAAACATTTTTACTATATTTTTACTCTTAACAAAACACATACATTGAAAAGTGGAATTTCTTTTCTTGATGCTTAGTAAGCATCCCATGAAGCTGCAATTTTCTTTCTTTCTCTCTCTCTTTCCTTCTTTCTCTCTCTCTTTCTTTCTTTCTTTCTTTTTTTTTTTTTTTTTCACAAGGTCTTATTCTGTCATCCAGGCTGGAGTACAGTGACATGATCTCAGCTCACTTTAACCTCCACCTCCCAGGTTCAAATGATTCTTGTGCCTTAGCTTCTCGAGTAACTGGGATTACAGGCACGCACCACATGCCCTGCTAATTTTTTTATTTTTAGTAGAGATGGGGTTTCACCATGTTGGCCAGGATGGTCTCAAACTCCTAGCCTCAAGTGATCCATCTACCTTGGCCTACCAAAGTGCTGGGATTACAGGCGTGAGCCACTGCACGTGGCCAAGGCTGCAATCCTTACTATTCATAGCTTTAATCCTTTATATTCTCTTCTTACTTAAAATTCTACAATTTGGTACATTTGGTAAATACCATTTGAAATTACTTTGCTTTGCAAAAGTTTTTGAAACACCACCACTGTACACTTGACACATGCTTTCAAAGGAGTCACAGATAATACTTTTTCTAAGTAAAAACTATATTAAAGATCAATGTTTTCTTCTCCTTTACCTTGAAAAAGATCTATTGAAAAGATACTAAAAGGCCTCATAAAATAAAGTGTAAGGTCACTTAACTCTGGTTAATGTTTATATTAAGATGCTTTATTTTTATTCTTAGAAAAGCAACATAACTTAAAAGCTTAGGATTTCATTGAGATGACCCAAGTTCAGATCTCAGCTTCATCATTTTCAGGTTGTGCATTTTAAGCAAATTATGAAACTTTAACTTTTTTTTTTCTAATTTTTAAAATGAGAATGATCATTACCTGTGTCTTATAATGTTATGAGGGTTATATGAATTAATACAGATAGCACCTGGCACAGAACAACTCTTCAAATATTTGCTATTATTCTGGTATCTTTAATAGAATAAAACAGTATAATAGCATGAAACAGTTGATAACCTTTCATAATGCTATTATATAAATACTTAAACTTGTATAAGCTCATATGAAACAATTTTGAACATTCTATCTTAATTACTAGGTTGTATTATAGCAAAGAATTTTGTAAGTATATTTTGAAATATATAGCTTTATATTGACTACATAAAAATCTTATCATCATACATATGCTAGTATTGTTTGTACTTCTAATGTTTTAAATGATCATTTTGAAGGATCTACTCTCTCTTAGTTATGTTTATAGAGTTAATTATTTATTTATTTCCTTTCATATTTTCAAAAGGATTTAAGGAGATTTACAAACCAGAAGAGATAAAAAATAATAAGAATGCAGAGACAAGGAGAAAATAAAAATTAAAAATTAAAAAGTAAGGAAGAGGCCAGGCATGGTGGCTCACACCTATAATCCTAGCACTTTGGGAGTCTGAGATGGGTGGATTGCCTAAGTTCAGGAGCTCGAGACCAGCCTGGGCAACCCAGTGAAACCCCGTCTCTACTAAAATAAAATAAAAATTAGCCATCATGGCAGTGTGTACCTGTAGTCTCAGCTACTCAAAAGGCTGAGGCAGGAGAATTGCTTGAACCAGGGAGATGGAATTTGCAGTGAGCTGAGATCACGCCACTGCACTCTTGCCTGAGCAACAGGTCTCAAAATAAATAAATAAATAAATGGCAAGAATGGTGAACACAGGCAAAGTATCTATGCATGTTGGACATAAGCCCTTAATTTGCCTTTAAGCTTTCTAAGAGCCACACAAAGAGAAGAGCTATTACAGATTCCCAAGGCATGGCAAAAGCATGACCTGATGATGAGGACAGAGAGATCTCACTAAATGGTAAAGCTGGCCAATTGCTTGTCCTTCCATCCCTTCCCTAGTACTGATCCTTCCCTCTGCCCTGTCTTCTTTGATACTCAAGTAGATACAGTCTGTTTTACTTTGGCTACAAAGATGTCCTTCCTCCTAAACTCTGTTGTCCCAGCCTATAAAACCCTCCAAAGGCTAGGCTAGTTCCTTTTTTTTTTTTTTTACTTGAGACGGAGTTTTACTCTTGTTGCCCAGGCTGGAGTGCAGTGGCACGATGTTCACTCACTGCAACCTCTGCCTCCCGGGTTCAAGCCATTCTCCTGCCTCCGTCTCCTGAGTAGCTGGCATTATAGGTGCCCACCACCATGCCCAGCTAATTTGGTATTTTTAGTAGAGACAGGTTTTCTCCATGTTGGTCAGGCTGGTCTCGAACTCCCAACCTCAGGTGATCCACCCGCCATGGCCTTCCAAAGTGCTGGGATTTCAGGTGTGAGCCACCATGCCCGATCTCAAGTTTTTTTAAAAAGCTAACTTACCTAAGAAACCCTACACCTACTTCCAGTGCTCATTCTGGCAAAGATTTTTTTTTTTTTGAGACAGAGTTTTGCTCTTGTTGCCCAAGCTGGAGTGCTATGGCGTGATCTTGGCTCACTGCAACTTCCGCCTCCCAGGTTCAAGCGATTCTTCAGCCTCGGCCTTCCAAATAGCTGGGATTACAGGTGCCCACCACCACACCCAGCTAATTTTTTGTATTTTTAGTAGAGATGGGGTTTCCCTATGTTGGCCAGGCTGGTCTCAAACTCCTGACCTCAGGCAATCCACCCACCTCCGGCTCCCAAAGTGCTGGGATTACAGGCGTGAGCCACTGCACTTGGCCTCTGGAAAAGATTCTTAGTAGGAAGGAGGATATCAAAATCTCTGGAATATCTTGGGGAAGTGGAGATAAAGACTCAAGTGGTTGTGATAGAGTGGTCTCCCTTTCCGCTGTCAACTCCAGGGAAACACTGCTTCAAAGCACCTGATAGAATTAACCTTTTCTTGCAGGAAAAATGATAAACTTAGAAGAGACAGGGAGAATAGGCTCACTGGGTATAACTAACATCTATTACTAGTTAACAGCTAGGTTCTAATTCGGGAAATAACTGATAATTAATTTTTTAAAGTATATTCATTTTACTTTAGACCAAAAAATGAATTCTGGCATTGGAAATTACCCCCTCATTAATATGTTATACTGATAAAATAATAAGATTGACTTCTTATGTTACTTGAAGATATGTATTCTTGAATTTGCCATTTTTTGGTTTTACTGGATTTAATTCAGGAATAAGAAGGGAATGGGGTAGGGGATAAACATTAATCAAGGACCATTTATGTATCAGATACTGTGAGACATTTTAATGTCACTTTATTTTAAGGCTGGCATTCGGCTGGCAGGCATTGGCAGGGCTTGCTGGTAGTTTATGACCAGCATCTGTTCTGATCTATTGGTGCCCAAGCCCAACCATTTACACATTATTAAATATTTTAGTGTTACCCTGCTTTAATCTTCAAAATAAACCTGCAGAAAGATGGGAACACTGGGAGCTGGAAGCAGACTCACTATTCAGGGACCCATGGCTCTGATTTTTTCTGCTTTTCCCTATCCTGCCTACAGGAGGTTTTCTTCTTTGTGCCAATTTGGTTCTACAAGTGGGAGAGCCCTATATGTACAAACACTTCCTTGCATGGAAGTGCCCAGGCCATGAAATATAAATGCTTCTAGAGTAACAAGTTTGAGTTTTAAAAATTGTCTCTTTCAGTGCTGGCAGTAGCGTCCCTGCCAGTTGTGTGGCCCAGAGGAACCAGAGGAAAAGAAAAATCAAGCCAAGATATGCTTTGTCTGCGTGCACCTGCTCCCGATACCCGTGGTCACCCGGATCCAAGTTCTATATCCTTGGCTAAATACACTGGGAAGATGGCAGGTGTGTATGTGATAGCTTCCTCCCATCTGTAACCAACCTGAAATGCTATCAGTCCTATGATAACAAGGAAATTCTGATATAAAGATGTTAGCTGGCTTAAGGTGCCTGATGGTAAAAGAAGTATTTAAAGCTGCATTTTTTTGAGACTCCTTTTAAAGCCTAGGTTCTGTTTAGCTACATATCTCATTTCAACCTTTTTTTAGCTGGAAAACCTTTGCCTCTAAAAACAATTCTACATATTAATGAGGAACAAGTATGTCTGCACTGATTAAAGCAAGATGGGGGCAGAATTAAACTTCAGCTACACCCTTGTCATTACTGCAAGTCCTGCAGCACCTCCACAAAGCTCAATGTTGTACTCTTAAGAGTAGAGATGGGAAATCATTGACCTACAAAATGCTGCCACCCTCCAACCCACTCCATGTTATTCACCTTGGTAAATAATTCATTCAACAAACACACTGTGCAGCTATTGAGTGCCAGGCTCTAGGAATACAAAGATAAATAAATAGTGTCTGGCGTCAAGCAGCTCATAGAGGGAGGAGGAAAAGAGGAAATAAATAACTAAATAAGTAAAACTAAAACAGTCACTGATATTTAGCTTTTCTGTATCAATTCTCCCAACTGTAAGAGATAGGAATGTTTAACCCTTCAACAAATGAGAAAACTAAAATCAGAAAAGTTAAGAGGATGTATTGTCATGCATCCCTTGAGTAACAGAACAAGGATTACCACCCTGGTCTCAGGGATGCCAAAACTCAGGCTCTTTCTTCTGTGGGGGGATGTAGGCTGCAATTCATTGTCAGTCTACAACAAAGTAAGCACATTTCAACACAGACTAATATTTCAAATGCATATCACTTAAATGAGAAGGAAAAAGTCCAGGAAACCTACAGATTAAATCGTTTAAATCATTATCATAATACCACCTTACATAACCATTATTCTTATATATCTATTATCTCACAACAACCTTATAAAGTAGAAAGGGTGGATATTATTATTCCATTTATAGAAGTAAATCTTTGGGCTATTAATGGAAGATAACATATGGGGGTGAAATTTACTGAGATAAGGAAAAGAACCCTGTCTTATAGTCATGATACTATCTCCAACCGGCTGTGAGACTTAAAGTAAGTCAGTTAACCTTTTTAGGCTACAATTTGCTCATCAGTAGATGAGTAGAGGGTGCAGATTTTTCCTTTAGTTCTTTTTTTTTTTTGAGACAGAGTCTCGCTCTGTTGCCCAGGCCGGAGTGCAGTGGTATCCTATCGGCTCACTGCAGCCTCCACTTCCCGGGTTCAAGCAGTTCTCCTGCCTCAGCCTCTCAAGTAGCTGGAACTACAGGCACATGCCACCACACCCAGCTAATTTTTTGTATTTTTAGTAGAGATGGGGTTTCACCATGTTGGCCAGTATGGTCTTGATCTCCTGACCTCGTGATCCACCGCCTCAGCCTCCCAAAGTGCTGGGATTACAGGCGTGAGCCACCGCGACCAGCCAGGGTCTTTCAGTTCTGATACGTGATGAATCTGCAGCTTGTAGGAAGTCTCCCAGCTAATACATGGCTTGGTCAGGAATAGAATCCACCTTCCATTCCGAAGCTTTCTACTGTTTCATGCTGCTTGTTAATATTATTGAAGGGAAAGTTCTGGTTTTCTGGGCATACAATTTGATCATATAAACAATATAATTTTTAATCCAATTTATTTTAATTATAATTCAGTCAAGCTGACTGGAAGGTAGGTCTATAGTTCTTGCTGGTTAGAAGTTATGAACCTACATGTAAATCCAAGAACCTGTGGGTGGAGGAACACTGGAGGAAAATCTACATGAACGTAAAATGAGAAACACAGAAGTGACAGCACTGTGTGACTGCACGAAAGACTTTCTGGTCAGAAGGAAAGCTAGGATGCTTTTCTAGCACAGACCTCAGATGTTGGTAGAGCTGCAACATATCTTAGTGTTAGGGATTTAACTCTCCAAGTATCTGCAGAAACTTTCATTCCCTCGGAAAGCAAAATAGTGACAATTTCTTGACCGGCCTTGCTGATAATTTCATTTCCCAGAAGGCAGAGTAAGCATTAAGGGGAACTCCTGCTCAGGACCCACTCTGCCAGAAACCAGTAGGTAAAATGGAAATGATTGGAACCTTGGGGAAAAGCAACCATACGCTCTTAGAGTTTGATTTAAGCAGTGTTCTGCCTCTGCAAACACAAATGATTCTAATGAGCAAGAAAATGGGGAGGAAACTAAAGAAACCAGTGTGCTGCACAGGGACTTACTGACAGGCTCTGAATTTAAAACAGCATGTGCAAAGGATGGTAAAAGGGGACACATAATTAAGCATAAATATATGAAGGTAGCATAGACCTATAAAAATTTAGCAAGACTAAAGTACAGAATGAGCTATGGCTTGTGAAAGATGCTAAAGAGAACCAAAAATGCTTTTCCTTCATATGAAATGAGGAGGGAGATCAATAAAGGAATAGACTCATTTCTTTGAAGTTGAAGACACAAAATTCATTCATGAAAAAGGGAAAGCCAAGCATCTTTATTCTTTTATGTATCTTCCTGTTGGTTCATTCATATCTCTACTCATATGTCACCACCTCAGTGAGGACCCTGACCACCTTTTTCTAAAAGAGTTCTCTCAGACTTCTCTAACCCTATAGACTTTTCATTCTTCCAATCACTGATGGCCATTATTTTACATACTTTAGTGTTTTTTGTTTATGTTTTTTTTTCTTGTAGTGGAAAATACGCTTGTGAATGCAGGTACTTTGATTTTTTCATTACTTTATCTCTAGAGCCTTGTATGTACCAAGTACTACTCAATAAATATGTGATGAATAAAGTCAACACCATTGGACATTAGCCAAAAATGGAAAGACAAAGGGATTATAATTTAGACAGCATTTACTGAGGATAAATAAGGATATCAAGTATATGCTAAGTATTTATATGCACTTGTTCGCTTAATCATCATAGCAACTCTATAAAGCCTATGTTACTATTTGGTTGAATAAGTTGCCCAAGATCATGTAACTACAGAAGTATAGAGCTAAGATTTGCAGCAAGAACTTAGGTACAAAATCTGAATACTTCCCCTGTATGCGCTACTGGGAGAACTTAACTGGTATAGCTGCCAACATGTCTCTTGACCTCTATGAATTATTACAAGGAGAACTTCTAAATGAGATTATGAAATATTTAACTGATTACCTTTGAAAAATGGGGAGGAGGGAGTCATTAGAGAGGAATGCCTTATGTTCAAAAAATGTCAGTCTGCAAACTTTAGATCTATGAAATGGATGTTGCTTGGTGGCAGTGAGGGGTAGGAAATAAAGACTATTTCATGAACATTTTTTAACGTGGTTATTAGGAAAAAGTCTAAATCCAAAAAGAGTAAGTTATTCAACCCACTCTTTGATATTCTTTTCTGTCAGAGTTCAGCTAGTATATCAGAACAATAGATACGCAGATATCTAGATTCTAGCAGAGCATTTAATAAGGTCTTTCTTTATGTCCTTGTGAGCAAGATGAAGAAATACAGGTTTAGGGATAGTACTATTATGTGTGTTCATAACTGGTTGATGATTGTACCCAATGGCAATATTAATGAATCTGTGTTAGCCTGGGGGAAGGCTTTTCAAGGGATATACCACAGACCTTTGTCTTTGGCCTTGTCTAATGTGAACATATTTATCAATGACTGAGATAGAGCTATGAGAAGGCATGCCTATCAAAAATAGGTCATAGGTTACATGAGATAGGAAAGGTGAGAAAATACATTGGATGATAAAATCAAGATCCAAATGTCCTTTTTAAAATTTTTTTTTCAAACAAGTTCTCACTTGTCACCCAGGCTGGAGTGCAGTAGCATGATCACAGCTCACTTTATCTCCTGAGTTCAGGTGATCCTCTCACCTCAGCCTCCTAGGTAGCTGGGACTACAGGCACATGCCATGACATCCAAATAATTTTTTGTAGAGATGAGTTTTCACCATGTTATCCAGGCTGGTCTCGAACTCCTGGACTCAGGCAATTCACCTGCCTCAGCCTTCCAAAGTGCTGGGATTACAGGTATGAGCCACCATGCCCAGCCAAATGTGTTAACAACAAAAAGATGAACAAATTCAAAAAATATATCATATGGTTGGAATAATTGTAAGGTCTTGCCTTGGGACCGAAACACCAATTGCCTAAATTTAGTTTAAGGGATATGTGATTTAGCAACAGTACTCCTGGGGGAAAAATGAGGAACTTTACTTGGTAGTGAATCAGTGGTATAACACAATTACAAAAGCAAACAACAAACAAACGAAGAAGTGGTTTAGGATGCATATAGAATAATGGAGAATATAATCTAACTCTATTTCAAATTGTTTAGATTACCATGCTCAGTTCTGGAAGTAATATTTTACAGAAGATATAGATGGAAAGAATATAGAATTCCTAGGAGTTAGCAGCCTGAATGGTAAGGGGACTTAAAACTATCTAGTATGAGAGAAGGCTGAAAGAATTGGGAATTTTTAGCTTGAAATTGGGAGGCAGAGATTGCAGAGAACTGAGACCATGCCACTGCACTCCAGCCTGGGCAACAGAGTGAGACTCCATATCAGAAAAAAAAAAAAAAAGCTTTAAGGTACTGTGAGGCATAGTTAAGTTTAAAAACACAACCACTTATAGTCAGAATTTTTCAGATACAGTATCATGATAGAAGAAATAGTGAGCTTCCCATTCCTGATGATGCTATCCCAAATTTGGAAACACTGATAGTAAATCATGACTTGTGGTCAAGATTATAATCTGAAAGATCCAGAATGTTTAAAATATGGGCCAGGAAAAAGTAAGCCAAGGACTAGGTAGTTGGTTAATATATCACTTCAGAAGCTGAGGCCTGTTAGTCAGCTAAAGGGGCCTTATTTTAGAAAATCTTTTAATATAATACCTGTTGAATGAATACATGAATGCATACATTTAGAAAAGGAGAAGAGGCCCAAGGATAAAGTTTTCGTTTCTGTACCAACCTTTTTACAAAGTATGCGTGGACAGTGAAGACTGAACTGAAAGATGCTATGCTCATTTGTCTGCTCAAATCCCAGAGTGCTCCTGGCTGTTGACATCTGAGCACAGAGGAACTGGTCCCTCCAGGAAATGTCATTTGGGCATGACTTCTTTTCACACACTCTACCTCTTTGCCTCCATTTCAGGCTCCTGTAAACATCTCACTTTTTTTTTTTTTTTTTTTTTTTGAGACGGAGTCTTGCTCTGTCACCTAGGCCAGAGTGCAGTGGCGTGATCTGGGCTCACTGCAACTTCTGCCTCCCAGGTTCAAGCGATTCTCCTGCCTCAGCCTCCCAAGTAGCTGGGATTACAGGCGCCCACCACTGCACCCAAATAATTTTTGTATTTTTAGTAGAGATGGGGTTTCACCATCTTGGCCAGGCTGGTGTCGAACTCTTGACTTCCTGATCCGCCCGCCTCAGCCTCCCAAAGTGATGGGATTACAGGTGTGAGCCACCACGCCCGGCTTTTTTATTTTTTTAAACTAGGGCTTCTATTACCCAAGCTGAATGCTCCACAAAAGCAAGAATCACGTCTCTTTTGATCTCCCCAGATTATATAATGCTTAGTATAATAGATTCAAAACAAATCTGTATTGAAACAGTCACTTGGCAGGTATATTCAGCAACTTTTCCTTTTGTTGTCTAAGGATGGTCAGAAGGACTGCTTTTGATTTCAAGTACAGCACAGACTACAGCAGAGTTTATCTGGAAGGACCGACTGCCATTATTTGTTATCCTTTTCTAGGATCTTGCTTTCCTATCTATGAGTAGACACAAAGACGCACTGCTTCAGCATTCTCCAAATATTTAAAGTGAGAAAAGCAGTATAGTTTTTTTTCAGAATATAAAGTTGTCAATTTTTACCAAACGATAAGCATAAATTGAGCTTATAATATGGGGGACAAGATAAAATTTCAGACATTACCACCTCCTTTTCCAAGGTAAACTCTACATTGACTTTTACTTGTGGTCTTACAATACAATTTGATCAATATGAATAGCGTTAGGCCACAAACTAACTACAAGAAAAATAAATGTTTCTGCCAGCTTTTTCCAAATTTAGTCACTTAATAAGGGACAGTATTGAAGGGGACATCCTAGTGCTGAAACCTACTTATCAGTTTTACAGTGAACAAATTGGATAGGCGTCATCTTTTGTTACTATTGTACATATTGAAGCATACTTATGACATTTTTATAGCTTTTGAGGAGATGGGATATATCATAACCTACAATAAACATATAACTTCAAGAAGAAAATTACTGAAATACATCATCAGTGTAAAAGAATCATGGCTGGGCCCAGTGGCTCATGCCTGTAATCCCAGCACTTTGGGAGGTTGAGGCGGCAGGATCACGAGGTCAGGAGTTTGAGACTAGACTGGCCAACATGGTGAAACCCTGTCTTTACTAAAAATACAAAAATTAGCCAGGTGTGGTGGCATGCACCTGTAATCTCAGCTACTCAGGAGGCTGAGGCAGGAGAATCACTTGAACCCAGGAGGCAGAGGTTGCAGTGAGCCAAGATCGCACCACTGCACTCCAGCCTGGCAACAGGGCGAGACTCTATCTCAAAAAAAATAATAAAGAATCACAATATTACTTCAAAAAGTGTAATTAAATTTATTATTCCAAAAATACTGTGATAATGGATGATAGTACAAAACAGTGAGGTAACAATGGTGGAAGAAACTGTCACAATTATTAATAAAAAGATTGGCAAAAATAAGGAAAGATGTATACTGCTCATAAGATCAACTTGTGAACATATTAAAAATACCAATATTTTTAGTCCATATGTCTGCAGATTCTGATTCAACAGATAAGGTCAGGAGCCTGAAAATCTGTAACTTAAAAAATGTCACCCAAAATTCTGATGCACAGCCAAGTTTGGGAACCATGGACTCCGTCTGGAGATAAGTAGACAGTGCAAAGCATACCTTGCTGTCAGCAACCTCACAATCTTAATGTGTTTGCCATCATGAGTATGAATGTTTTTATTAGAATGAAGAGAAGTTGACGGTTAATGGAATATTTCAAGTAAGAAAAATAAAGCCTAAACTAAAATAGTAATGGAAGGAAGAGAGAGGAGAGCAGACATTTGACATCTATTTTTAGGGTTAGATTGCACAGCCCTTGATGATTGACTAGTAGTGAGCAAGGAGAATATATATAACTTAATGTAGTCATTTGCTAGGGCTGCCATAACAAATACCACAGACTGGGTGACTGAAACCACGGAAACTAATGTTCCCCCAGTTTTGGAGGCTAGAAGTCCAAGAGTAAGGTATCAACAGGATTGTTTCTTCTGAGACTTCTCTCCTTGGCTTGTAGATGGCCACTGTCTCCCATGTGTTCACATGTTCTTCCTCTGTGTGTGTCTGTGCCCTAATCTTCTCTTCTTATAAGGACACCAGTCATATGGGATTAGGGGCCACCCTGATTACCTCATTTAATCTTAGTGTAGTCTTTAAAGACCTTGTCACCAAATACAGTCACACTCTGAGGTACTAGGCATTAGGACATCAACACATGAATTTGAGAGGACACAATTCAGCCCATACCACTTAACTAGAAAATAAATTTAAATAGACCAGCAAAGTACCTAACATAGAGTAAAATGCTTAATAATTATTATATTCTACCCCTAAATTTCAGTCCCTTCCATTGCTGTTGAGGTCATGTGAGTGTTCAAGTAGAAAGTAGTTGGAAAATAATATTATATCCAGGAAGGGCTTCTTGATGGAATCTCTCTAGGTACAGAAGCTTAATTGTCAAAATACTGGTGGTTCTAACCTTCCCTTAAGAAATAATTGTGGGCAATCCTTTTTCCTTCAACTTGTCTCTGGAATAAAACAGAGGAAAGCAGTACACTCTAGTCAAGGCTTCAAAATAACTCACCCAGAAACTCTTCCAATTCCCTTCTCTTATGGTGGAAAAAGTATTAAAGGTATTATTAATTCATTGTCTTCCATGACTATCAGCATGCAAAAAACCATTTCAGAATTTAATTTTCTTTATATAAGTGTACTTATCAGGACCATTTTGGTTGCAAGTTACAGAAACTCAACTCAAATAAGTTTCAGCAAAGGCAATTTACTGGTTCATGGATCCCTAGAAGTTTAATAACCAGAATTAAGGCTCAGAATCAGCCTTGCTTGGGATCCATCAATCGACATATTCTCCCTTTGCCTAAAAGTCTGTTCCACAATTCCAGTTTAAAAAATTATAGGGACAGACTACAGTTAGCTCAGCTTTGCCCCACTGCCCACTATAAGTGCCATCAGGGGCTTGGGATCAAGTGAGAACACAACTCCTTTCTAATAAAATTTCAAAATACAAATATAAAGTTGAAAGTCCTGGAGATTTGGGCAAAAATGTGCTATACAAATAAAACATTCTAGTAATTTATAATATATATCATTTATAGTATTGTGCTAAATGGTTTCTGTCTACAAAAATATTAAAGTTTGAAAACAGTTTCTATGTAATAGCTATAAACATATGTTTTAGTATTTTTAATTTAATTCAATATTTACTTGTTTAAGCTAAACAAAAAAGGATTTATTCTTATTTCTACTCTTTTTTTTGGGGTGGAGTCTCACTCTGTCGCTCAGGCTGGAGTGTGGAAGTGCAATCTCAGCTCACTGCAACCTCCACCTCCCAGGTTCAAGTGATTCTCCTGCTTCAGCCTCTTGAGTAGCTGGGATTGCAGGTGCCCACCACCATGCCTGGATAATTTTTGTTATTTTTAGTAGAGATGGGGTTTCACCATGTTGGCCAGACTGGTCTCGAACTCCTGACCTCAGGTGATCCGCCCGTCTTGGCCTCCTACAGTACTAGGATTACAGACATGAGCCTCCACGCCCAGCCTGTACTCTTTTTTTTTTTTTTTCCACCAAAGCTCATGTGGCTTGGTACATAAATCTCATAATCGGAATCCACGTCAGTAACTAGGTTTAGTTTACAGATTAAACTTTTCTGTATTATTAATTTCTAGCTTTCTCACAAAGAAGTGCTTACATGTTATTAACAATGAAATTGAACACTAAAGGATAACATGTTTTAAAATATAGTTTTACATGCAGAAAAGATTGAGAATAAAAAAGCAAGAGGACAAAAAAGAATGAAAGAATTCCAAAATTTGAAGTCTTTTATGAGTCTGATTCTGCGTTTAACTTTTTTTTTCAGCTAATTCTTGCTCACTTACCTCCACTTTTTTTTTTTCCAGTGTGTTTGTGATTTCTAACTGTGGGCTTATACTCCTGGAATTTTATCTGTGAGAATTCTTAGAGGGATAGGATAAGGTTGGACTCTCCTGAGGGGATTTTCTTTTGATTGTAAGGAACAACAAGGACCAGTGTAACTAGATTCCTGTCTTGGAGTCTTCAGACCATTGAGATTGTGTGAATTCTTGCTGAAAACACAGTAAGGTGGGTTTGTGATCATGAATTTTCAAGAGATAATGTTTTTCCTCTTTAGTCATACATTGAAGTAAGACTTGCAATTTTCCTTGCACTTATCTATAGGATGGATTTATTGTAGATAAGATTAATGATAAGGATATATCTGTTTTGCATCCCAGCACTAAGCTCTGGGCTTTGTGACTTTCCTTCTGTGCTAGCAGGGACATGAAAACTGAAATTCAGATTCACCCCACTCAGTCAATGTCTTTAAGGTGAAAGAGGCCGCTCAGCAATTCTTTGTGAGGAATATCATATTATCTTCTAAATCAGTGTAGGGAGAACATTTGATAAAATTCAATATTCATTAAAGATGAAAACTCAAAACAAACAAAAGAAAAATTCCTTAATTGATAAAGGATATCTACAGAAAAACAACAACTCAGTGGTGAACTGTTCAAACTACTTTCTTTTAAAAATCAGAAAAAGACCCGCTGAGGCGGGCGGATCACAAGGTCAAGAGATCAAGACCATCCTGGCCAACATGGTGAATCCCTGTCTCTAGTAAAAAAAAATACAAAAAAAATTAACCGGGTGTGGTGGCACGTGACTGTGGTCCCAGCTACTCTGGAGGCTGAGGTGGAAGAACTGCTTGAACCCAGGAGGCGGAGGTTGCAGTGAGCTGAGATTGTGCCACTGCACTCCAGCCTGGAGACAGAGCAAGACTCTGTCTCAAAAAAAAAAAAAAAGAAAGAAAGAAAAAAAAATCAGGAAAAGACAAAGTTTTCCATGATCATCATTTCTGTACAATACTGAACTAGAGGTCTAGTTACTAGAGAATGTAAGAGAAAAAAAATGAAAGTATAAAGGCTAGAATGAAAGAAATAAAACCAAAAAACACAATTGTTAATATAGGAAATCCAAGAGAAAATACAAGTTTTGAGAATTAATAAGGAAGTTTAGGTTTCCCGAATAAAAATACAAATATAAAAATTAATTGTATTTCTATGTATGGAAACAAATTATTTTTAAAAATAAATAACTACAAATATATAATTTAAAAATATTTTGTAAAAAAGTATTTAAGAGTAAATCTAACAAATTTATGTGGGGATAAAACCTTTTTGAAAACATTATCGAAAATAGGCTGGTGGGGTGGCTCATGCCTGTAATTCCAGCACTGTGGGAGGCTGAGGCGGACTTGATCACCTGAAGACAGGAGTTCAAGACCAGCCTGGCCAACATGGTGAAACCCTGCCTCTACTAAAAATAGGAAAATTAGGCCAGGCGTGGTGGCTCACGTCTGTAACCCCAGCACTTTGGGAGGCCGAGGCAGGTGGATCACGAGGTCAGGAGTTCGAGATCAGCCTGGCCAATATGGTGAAACCTCATCTTTACTAAAAATACAAAAATTAGCCAGGTGTGGTGGTGGGTGCCTGTAATCCCAGCTACTCGGGAGGCTGAGGCAGGAGAATTGCTTGAACCCAGGAGGTGGAGGTTGCAATGGGCTGAGATTTGCGCCACTGCACTCCAGCCTGGGTGATAGAGTGAGACCCTGTCTCAAAAAAAAAAAGAAAAAAAGAAATGAAATGAAAAGGAAGGAAAAAAGAAAAGAAGAACATTATCCAAAATCTAAATAAATGAAAGAGTTGACCATGTTCTTGTTTTGAAACACTAAAAGTTATAAGAAAGATATCATTTACCTTCAGATTGATCTATGCATACTACCAAATTTCAATCAAGTTTTGTGAGTGTAGAAAGAAGCAGTGACAAGCTTCTTCCAAGAAGAGAAAAAGGCCATAGTAGCCAAGATATTGCTGAAGAGCAAGAGAAAAACTTACCTGGTATTTTTAATTATTATATAACTATAATAATTTAGACAATATAATATTGGTAAAGGGATAGACAAATTAACCAATAAAATAAAACAGTGAGCCACAAATGAGATTATATATTTGGAAACCTGATTCATAAAAAGTCTAGCTTTGAAGATCGGTAGGGAAATATAAACTATTCAACACATGGTGTTAACACTATAGTTTTCTGCTTTTTAAAATGTATTACTACTCACACCATACACAAAAACCAACATCAAATAGATTAAATACTTAAATGTAGAACTGCAAAACTAAAATGCAGTTAAGGGAATGCTTTCTTGAGTAGGAAATGCAGGATACGAGCAAAAACGGAAAGTTTATGAAGTTTAGCTGCTTTAGGATTAAGAACTCTGTTCGTAAAAGGGCACCTTAAAGAAATTGTTAAAAATCCACAAATTAGAGGAAGACATTTGTTACAAAAATAAAAAACAATAGATGACTACAGATACTATCTACAGATCATTAGTAGAAGACAATTAATTTTTTTTTTTTGAGCATCTCACTCTGTCGCCCAGGCTGGAAAGCAGTGGTGCAGTCTCTACTCATTGCAACCTCTGCCTACTGGCTTCCATAATTTTTGTATTTTTTTTTTTTTTAAAGTAGAGATGGGGTTTCACCATGTTGGCCAGGCTGTTCTCAAACTCCTGACCTAAGTGATCTGCCTGCCTCGGCCTCCCGAGGTGCTGGAATTACAGACATGAGCCACCACGCTTGGCCCAATTTTTAAAAATTGGTTAAAAAGAAGGCTGGGTGCTATGGCTCACACCTGTAATACCAGAACTTTGAGAGGCTAAGGAAGGAGGATTGCTTGAGCTCAGGAGTTTGAGACTAGCCTGGACATCATAGTGAGACCCTGTCTCCATAAAAAATTTAAAAATTAGCTGGGCATGTGGTATGTGCCTGTAATACCAGCCTGTTGAAAGGCTGAGGCCAGAGGATCACTTGAGCCCTGGAGGTGGAGGCTGCAGTGTGCTGTAATTGTACCACTGCACTCTAGCCTGGGCAATACAGTGAGACCCTGTCTCAAAAAAAAAAAAAAAAAAAAAAAGAATAGGTACCTCATAGAACAGGAAATGCTAATTGTCAATAAAAATTAAGAAAATTAAGAAAAGGTGCTTAATCTCATTAGTAATCACATAATTGAAAATTAAAACTGTGAGTTTTTATTTCACATCGACAAATTAATTAAAATTGTACCCAGGTGAAGTAGCTCATGCCTATAATCTCAGCACTTTAGGAGACCAAGGCGGGAGAACTGCTTGGGGCCAGGAGTTCAAGACCAGCCCTGGCAACATAGTGAGACTCCTGTCTACACAAAAAAATTTAAGAATTAACTGGTTGTGGTGGTACCAGTCTATACTCCTAGTTTCTCAGGAAGCTGAGGTAGGAGGATCACTTGAGCCCAGGAGTTCAAGGTTATGGTGAGCCAAGATGGCACCACTGTACTCCAACCTGGGCAACAAAGTGATATCTTATCTCTAAAAATAATAAAAATAAATACATTTGAATATCTTACAATATCAAGTGCTAGCCAGGATGTACAGCAATCATAATATTTATCTTTATACTTCTAGTAAGAGTGTAACATTGATACTTTGTACAACAGTTGGGAATTAGCTAATAAATTTGAAATTTGTCATACTCCATAACTCAGTAATTTCTTTTCCTTCCTTTCCTTCCTTCCTTCCTTCCCTTTCTTGCTTTCTTGCTTTCTTTTTTTCTTTCTTTTTCTTTCTTTCTTCTCCTTCCTCTCTCTCTATTTACATATTGTTGCAAAACATATACAACAATTACATATTTCAGGATGCAAATACATGACGTAAAATTATAAAGAAAAGCAAGGGATAGAGAAAATTCGGGATAACGTTTAGCTCTGATTAAAGAAGGGTTAAAGAATTGTAGAAGGGTACATTGAAAGCTTGAAAGGGCATTATAATGTGTTTTTCTTAAACTGTTTGGTGATACTGTATTTCTTTTCTTTTCTTTTTTTTTGAGACGGAGTTTGGCTCTTGTTGCCCAGGCTGGAGTGCAATCGCACGATCTCATTTCACCACAACTTCCGCCTCCCAGGTTCAAGCAATTCTCCTGCCTCGTCTTCCTGAGTAGCTAGGATTACAGGCATGTGCCACCATGCCCGGCTAATTTTGTATTTTTAGTGGAGTCAGGGTTTCTCTATGTCGGTCAGGCTGGTCTCCAGCTCTTAACCTCAGGTGATCTGCCCATATCGGCCATCCAAAGTGTTGGGATTATAGGCATGAGCCACCGTGCCCGGCCCTGTATTTCTTATGTATTACAAATTTTATCTTTTAACTACTAAATATTTTTTAGAATTTTAAAGGAAGTAGTTTAACTTTCTAAACTATGTAATACAATTCAATATCACATAAAAAATGTGTATTTACTTTTAAAATATTTTGATTTGTGTATTTGAAGGTACAAAATTGCAACAAATCATTTCAGAAGCTGACTTACAATGTTGTTTAGGAAAGTTGGAAGATTAAAACAAAATGGGTAACCACTCATCAAGAAAGATATTCTGTCTTCAAAGGCAATGGCTACTAACAGATAACATATTCAACTAATTGCTTTAAAAGCAAGACCATTAAAAAAAAAAACTAACAAAAAAAAAACAGCAGGATAATCTAACGGCAGTAATGAGCCCACAGAGTGAACTCTCTCTTGTAAAAAAGCTCATCAATTGTTTTTTTGCTAACTAAAATGAATATTATTCCTGTAAAATGAACCAAAAAGTTGTAGGAAACCTGAAATCCCAAAAGAGATCTATAATCTACAAGAATAATTGCATGCAATTTTAATTGAAGGAAAAGGAGAGGACTGTTTTTAATCTTTGCTTTTTTTCACATCTTAAAAGTAATCAACCTGTTGGCCAATTAACAATTCTTTTATATTATTATTGTCTGACCTAAAAATTGACACTTGGTAAATTAGAAACTTGTGAAATTTTAAGATTAATGACAAAATGTCTATTGGCTATAGTTGACTGTAATGTGAAACTTTTGTCCTTAATGAAATAAGGTAATAACTTATTATTAACATTTTTAGAAATATGTTTTACTGTTGTTCATTGAAGAGTATGTATCATGACTATAAACATAAACATGCATTTAACCTTTATTCATTAAGTACAACCAGAATTAGAAATGAGAGGATCTATTTTGTTGAAGGGCAGATTAATTACATTAAAATATTTATTTTATTTTATCATCAGTATCTTAGAAAAAAATGAAATGCTG
Organism: Cacajao melanocephalus; assembly: GCA_963573385.1. NCBI lineage: Eukaryota > Metazoa > Chordata > Mammalia > Primates > Pitheciidae > Cacajao > Cacajao melanocephalus. Next base: position 117,914 of record CAUYLG010015013.1, on the reverse strand, counting down.
AAGATTTATTCTGTTCTAAAGTTCAGCTATAATAATACATGTCAATAAAATGTGTATGTGCATTTCAATTCAGTTCACATAGTAATTCAAACTTTGTTTGATTAAATTAGCACACTTACAAATCAGAAATAAATAGTTTAAATGAGCAATATTTTGGTTATTCAATAATTTGTTACATTGCCCCTGACTTCAGTTATAGACAAGAGGTTAATTTTGTTAATTTTCCTTCTAAAATGTCATAATATGTTGTACTAAAGAGTTTACAGAGTAGATGCAAAAAAGGAAATTATATATTTAAATATTTGATTTCCCAGTATATCAAATTAGTAATTTGGCAATCTAAACCTATTAGAAATATAAATTTCCATATACAAATCAGTGTAAATTTGGCTCCCCACTCTTTAGGAAAGGTTGATGCTAGATTTTATGTTATATGTCATTTACAATGTTATCTCACTCAGAATAAAGTGAGAAAATTCAGGTTAAATTTTTTGGTACATTTTAAAAATAGCAATATAGAAGGAATATTATCAAAATACACAACATATAATCCCTTATTTACACAATACAATTTGGACAAGACTTTCAATGAAATAAGGATGAGACTGTCATTTGTGTGACTTTTACAAATGAATGAAATTTATCCCTTTAATCATTACATTCTTTTTCATTCTAATGACTCCAAGTCTCTCAGTGTTATTTTATGCTATGTATATTCAGTTTAAGGATATATAATTTTATTATAAAATTCTTGGGCTAGAAATAAATTTAAGATTTTTATATAAAAAATCTTATGGTATAACCCTCTAATTTAACCACTCAGGAATTTTAAACCCACATATATGATGTATCTTACTGAAAATCATACAGCTAATCTCGGTCTCTCAATTCTTACTGTTGGTGAATAGCTGAAAATACCCTTTAACTTCTCAGTGCATTCCTCCTAGTGTCTCTTAGCTTTTATAGTATTCCTCCTAGTTCATGGCTACGTAATTAGAGAACCAATTCTGTTATAATTTTATGTAAACTGAGAACTAATAGGATAGAAGCAAAAACTTGGGAAGCATTAATGTGAACAATATTAGATGCATGCTAGAGACTTTTTCCTAAATTTCTTCTAAAATTTTTCACTTAGTTCTAGAGCGCTAAAGTGTCAAAACAGTAAGACATAACTAAAATGTATACATTTATGCTGTTTTGCCGTATATTAAATTGCTCTTGAGCAGAATTTTTAATGTCAAAAATATTCTAATAGTTTTGCTATTATTATTAATAAATGATTATTAATATTATTTTGGGTTAAAAGCAATTTTTTGATAAAATTTATTTATATTATATTTGCATAGTTATATATATTTTTTTCTGGAGACTGAATCTTGCTCTGTCACTGAGGCTGGAGTGCAGTGGTGCAATCTTGGCTCACTGCAACCTCCACCTTCTGGGTTCAAACAATTCTTCTGCCTCAGCCTCCCAAGTAGCTGGGATTACAGGCACCTGCCACCACACCCAGCTAATTTTTATATTTTAGTAGAGATGGGATTTTACCATGTTGGTCAGGCTGGTCTCAAACTCCTAAACTCAGGTGATTCACTTGCCTTGGCCTCCCAAAGTGTTAGGATTACAGGCATGAGCCACCATGCCTGGATGAAGCTATTTTTTTTTAATTGGTTATGCAGTTGGCACAAAGAGGGATTTCCCAATTTTATACATACGTATTTATTTAATAATAAATATACTCTTTTGAATAGCTTTTATTCAAATAATGTTTTTGTTCTGGTTATAAAAACAATATGTATTTATTACAGGAAATTCAAAAAGTGAAGAATGAAGACTATTAGACTACTTATATTCCCATTCTTTCGTGTACCTTTTGTGTCTTTTTTCTAAGCTCACAATATACTACCAATTCTCTTTCCTTTCTCTATAAAAGTGCACATACACACAACATGTAATGTATGTAGTTCTGTACCCTGCTCTTTCACTTAACCTAACACTCTGATGTCAAAGTGATTTTTTTTTCTACAGTAAGAAATTCCTTCTTTTTATAGGGAATACCCCAAAAACACTGGAAAAATAAGAGCATCATAGGAGCAGTAATAGCTTCCTAGGAAATATCATTTTACACTGACCTTTCCCATTTAATAAGATTAATTTTTAGTATTTGAATTGTAAAGAGGTTATGATAAACACTAAAACTAAATATTACCTGTTTAAGTCATAAAAAATATAAAGACAACAAAACTAAATGTTTAACAAAAATCATATAGTAGCTAGCTTGCCTTAAGTTGTGATATATACTTTTAGAAAATAAATATTTTAAAATTCGCAGATGCTGCAAAACCCCAGTCAAACATAAATTACAATCCATTTTTATGTAACAGTAAAAATTTCAAAAGACTCTTACCAACTCTCAATTTGTATCATAGATATGCTTTCTCTCTCTGCTCGTAGAATGTAAACCACATTTATTTCTATATCTATGTATATTTTAAAATAAATTATCCCAGGAAACAAAATGTTGGATATACTGTGTTCAACTGCAATCCAACAAAGAAAGCAAAACCTTATATTTCCTCTAAAACTCCTGTAGTATATTTGATGTTAATTTTGTAGTAATTATAGAATTTGAATGCAACATCCATTTATTTACAAAAGTATAAGCAATACTATAATTATCAGATGACTCAATACATTTTGTAAATGATTCTCCAATATTATTATAACAATTCACCTTTTCTTGTTTGTGTTCAGTACTATCAAATACAGAAAGAACTCTACTTACCATTCTGGGAAAGATGAAATTTTTCATTGTGCCATAAATACCCTGAAAAGTAAAGAAAATATTATTATTTATTATACCTCCATCCACAGGGATCCTAACTGCCAAATATAATGCATCAGCAGCAAAACAAAAATAAAGTAAATCTATAGCAGAAAACACAAATCAGTGTTCTAAGAATTCTTGAACATATATGACTATGGACAGAGCCACCATAGGATTAAGCAACTGTTTTGATAAGTACTTTCAAATACAGGAATAAACTATTTTATTTTCCACAAAATAAATGTTGTAGGATTAGGAGAAAATTGCCAATATATATATATTTTTTACCCAGCCCTTTAGCTCACCTGAATTTTTTTATTGATAGAGATGAGATAGCTATATCTAAAACTCTTTAAGGGAATATATGCTTTTCTCACATCCTAATAATTAATGCTATTAATATTGATCAGGTTTTTTTTAAGTATAATAAACCTAATTTGGAGAAAAATACACTGAGTTCATATCCCTCTGTCAAAACTATACAATGGCTAAGGAAATTTTAATACATAAGATATATATATGAAGGAGATTTGCTTGAATTTTATCGATAAAATACTTCAGACCTTTAGAAATTTTTTCTAGTGAAGTTATTTTGAATAAACATTATGATGTGTTAAGATATCTTTGGAATAATTATCCCCAAGAAATATATTGTTTCTGTAAATGAAAACTAGCTAAAATTTCAAACTACTACTGTTTCCCAAATTAAAACACTAATGTTTAAATGTTAAAAACTAGCTAAAATTTCAAACACTAATGTTCCCAAATTAAAAAGTTCTTTGTTGTTGTTGTTGAAGAATAAAATTGGGATTTGAAGGATGTCCTACTTAGATTTTCACATAGAAAATATCTTCTTATTTAGACAAATTTTCTCTTTAAAAATTTGAATACTAAATACAGTCAAATTCTGTATTGATTAAGGAATTCTCTCTATGACAATAGTTTAAGGAAATTATTAGTTTGTATCTAATTATAAATATTAATAATGTCTTTCAAAATTTTGTGTGTATTGATTTTTAATGCAAGCTTTTAATGGAAACAAAATTTAAACATAGAAATATGTTATTGCACATGGTACTTATTCCTAAAGAATTATCAATATTATTTTTGATATTATAACTCATATCAATCTGCTAAAAAAAAGTATTTTTAAGCACCAGCTCCTGAAGAGGGCAGCACGTTCTAGATATTATTGAATTCTAAGCTCAAACGTGACAGCTTTGGCTTTAATATACTTTTTTTGAGAACTAGAGGGAAAAAAATGGATATATTTTATAGATGTCTGTTCCTATGATATAATAAACCAGCAGAAAGTCTAGGCAGTTGCAGGCCAAGGTCAAAACTGTATTTGATTATTAAAAGAGAACATTCAAATTAGACACCTAAAGCAATGTATTTAGGAAAGAAACAACAAAATACTAGTAAGGAGACGTTCCATGAGGAACATATTTTATCTTAATACTGTAGGTAATTTTTTCTATTGGCAGTGCATTGACTGTCAAAAACTACTAAAGGGGTTAGATTTAATGATCTCACTTCTTGCACATTTCATCTCAATTGCTATGGCAACATTCAGTTGCCTCAGCAGCAATGCACACTTTAATCAGATATTTCCTCCTCATTTCTCTATGAGCCAAACTGTGTAGTCAAATTTACAACCAAGTCCTGATGAATCTGATAACACCTCTTACAATTTAATAGACAACTTGCCTCCACCCACACATATAAATGTTTTCAGAGGCTTATAACTATTGGACAAGTATAAGACTTGATAAGAATATATGTTTGGAATTTCTTACTTCATTGATTGAAAAAAAAAATTTTTTTTTTTTGCTATTTTCTCTACCATTTCTTTTTTTAGAAGTTTTTCACCAGTTTGAAACTCACTGCAGCCAGTCACTACCTTGGGGTCCCCTATCCTCACTAGGAGAGTGTATGAGTAAAACAAACAACCTCCAGTGTTCAAATGTCAATTCTCATCAAGTCTATTGAATTATTTACCTTTTATCTGAACATATGTGGGATTGGCACATCAAAGAGCCATTTTCTAATGCTTGAATACAGGTCAGAGAAGGAAGGAAAAGAAAGATAAAACAAAGTCTGATAGAGGAGGAAAACTAGAATATTATACTTAAACAGATGTCCAAATATGAAGGAAATTTGGTCAAGCTTCAGTAGTACAGCAATTTTAATGAGAAGTAAAAGCATGATGCGTTAAATTGTTGATGACACTTTGGTGAATATTAAACGTCTATATTGTTGAACAAATCATCACTTTAATATTTTGTAAAAGACTAGAAAAATCTTTTGTGGGCATATAAGGAATATTCAAACTGTCCTGAAGTCTGATTTAAAATATTAGTTAATTATAATTTCATAAATGTTTTGAATTTTGCAAATAGTGACATTTTAATTTGACACTATGTAATAAAAAATTTTTTAAACTCTGATTAAGAAGCAAAGTGATCTAAGACCTTTCTAACAGTTTTAATGGCTGCTAAAATTTGTATTTAGATACCAATCATTTTTATCCTGAAGTTGTGATATTTCTCTGGTGAGAAGTTTTACTCCAGTAGGTGACAGTAATATTTCAGCATGTTGTTTCAATCACCGCTCAGTAGCATCTAGTAATATTTTCATTAAGAGGCAATGAAAAAGATGCTTTCTGTAGCTGGATTTATCACTGTGATATTTAAACACCAAATTCTAGATTATGTCTTATGTATCACAGATGACTAATTACAGCAATCAAAATCTAACCAAACCTTGAAAAGATTATTTAAAGTACAGGTCTTATATATTTTTAACTATAATTGAGGTTAGTATTAGCAGACTCTGTTCAAAATGTGGTTATTGAAAAGTTAACTTATTAATGTTGCAGTTTAGAAGCCCTGTAACCTTAGGAGTAGCTGAAGGAATAAGAGAAGTTTAATTTAAAATATATATATATATGCATATAAAGGAAGCATGGAACCTATCTTCACATTTGAAGGTCTTTATGTAATGGAGACAGTAAATGTCTTAGAAAACTAAGACAAATGATAGAAGCATTGGATTCCAGCTCTGTATTTAAAAAACTTAAAGCAATTAGAATAGCTTAAACAATGACACAAGCCATGAAGCAGCAATTCCTTTGTGTAGGCATATTCCATGAAATGTTAGCATATGAACTCTTCATTTTCTGTTCTTAAATTCTGAGACATTGTAGAAAACGTGATAGAACCATGCCACAGATTTAGATCTAGGAATTAAGATGGGTCACTTCTTAATGAATTTTTCAAAGACCAGCACTTTATGCCAGCATGGAAACCTAGCAATGAACTGCAAACAGCATATTCAGCAGCAAGTTCGCAAATCCTGCTCTGGAGAAACAGACTAAATGAGAAAAACAAACAGATCTTAGTGAAGAGTTATCTAAAACCTCCAAGAAGACATATAAATCGGCCCTAATTGGCATTCATTCAAGAACCTCAGGAGATGCCAGGGAGTGAGGAGAGGTAAGGAATGAGTTCCCCTTTCAGTCTTGACTTGGCTCTTGTACCTAAAACTGGGATGCTGCCAGACAACACTTATGCTGCGGCCTATGTGAGACTTGTTCTCTGGATGAAGGGAAGATTTTGGCACCATTCTCAAACTCTATGTTCACTTAAGAAATAATAATTGCTCAATTAAGGGCCCAGAGCTTTTCTTCTGTATCCAGAGAAATTAAAAGTTGAAGACAAAATTGCACTTCATGTGGGAAAGCTCATCTTCTGCAAGAATGCTGAATAAGATAAAGGAACGTTGTAACCGATTCAAAGGTTATAAATATAAAGTAATTGCTGATTCTTGAATCAAAGTAATGTGCATTTTTCGTGTAACATTAGATCTTGTAAAGTTCTGGTTTATGTTCCTTGGAAATAGTGTTTTTACTTAGTTTGGATTTGAAGTTTCCTTGGGTGACCCCACTCCTGAATCACACTGAAGGAATCAAGGGGCTCACTAATGGTCTTGAATAGTATCTAACCTTACTGTATTCCAGTGCTGCTGCTTGGAGCTTGAGCTCTTTCAAATATTGGCTGTCTGCCTAAGCATCTGTTTCTACCTAAAGAGTTGATAGGGTAGTTTTCCAACAAGAAAAGCTAACTTTTGATAAAATAAAAACTTCAGCTGAATTAACTTTAAAGTAGTTTAATTGAGCAAGGAACGATTCGTGAATTGGGCAGTCCCCAGATTCCCAGCAGATTCACTGAGACTCCAGCATAGCCACATGGTGGAAGAAGATTTATAACAAAAAAGAAAAATGATGTACAGAAATTGGCAGTGAGGTACAGAAACAGCTGGATTGGTTACAGGTTGGTGTTTACCTTATTTGAACACAGTTTGAACACTTAGCAGTCTAGGAGTGGTTGAAGTTCGGCCACTGTGATCGGCCAAGATGCAGTTATTGTTACAGGTGCATACTTCTAAGTTAGGTTTTCAATTTTGTCTAACTATTAATCTAGGTTACAGTTCATCCACAAGGACTCAAATATAGAGGTATAGAGTCCCTCTCAGGCCATATTTAGTTTGCTTTAACACTTTTATTTTTACTATTAAAGAATATGGGATGTTACATACTTCATTAAGTATTTTATTTCCTGTGCCCCTCCAGACCTTTTCAAATCAAATGTTTACATTAACTTAGGTTGGTTAAAATTCCTCCTGCTGGTCAGGCATGGTGGCTCATGCCTGTAATCCTAGCACTTTGGGAGGCCAAGGCAGGTGGATCACCTGAGGTCAGAAGTTTGAGACCATCCTGACCAACATGGTGAAACCCCGTCTCTACTAACTACAAAAAAACATTAGCTGGGCAGGGTGGTGCATGCCTGCAGTCCCAGCTACTTGGGAGGCTGAGGCAGGAGAATTGCTTGAACCTGGGAGGTGGAGGTTGCAGTGAGCCAAGATTACGCCGTTGCACTCCAGCCTGGGCAACAAGAGCGAAACTCTCTAAAAAAAAAAACAAAAAACAAAAACCCAACAACAACAAGATTCCTCCTGCTGAGGTTTTGCTACCAAATGGTCATGAAGCTTCTTTCCAAATGCTCACTCACTAAGGCTTTTACTAGCCAATTCCATTTGGTTGGCTTTATTCCAACACAGTCTCTAGTGATAGCAAACATTAGCTACAGAGAAACAGAAACTTCCATGGCACCCCAGAGGAACTTTTTGATCCAAAAGGCACTCCTAGCAAACCAAAGTGTCACTACAGCTTCATGAACATTTCCTTATCCCATGAGTAACAGTAGGAGGAAAGGGTGGCTGCATTTCTACAATGGTTGTCCATGTGTGTAAACCCAGTCCTCAACTGGAAATCAAAGAGTGTCTTCAATCAACAAGTATTTATTTAGTGCCTATCATGTCTAAAATTTAAGGAGTCTGAAAAGGACAAATAGGAGCTATTTTAAAATTCTGTTTTTTGTTAATGAATGGAGAAAGACATAGTGCTGGCCTTGAAAAGTATCACAGTTATCTGTAGGAGGGAAAATTAACATGAAACAATTAAAACACATCTCTTTGTCATGTCCCTAACAATTAAAATAGTCCATCTGTTTCATACTACAAAAGGTTTTAATATATTTTAACAGTATTATTTCCATTAAGTATTCTGACAAAAACACAAAATTTGTGGCTTTATTCAATATGTTCCTGCACCCTCACATCTACTCACTTGTCCCTCTTGCCTGTGGAACTTAAGACATCTCTACAGAACTATGATAGCTCTGATTGGGAACTGACAGAGTGGGGAAAGTCTTGCATTGTTGTTTTACTGTGGCCAATGCAACAATGTCAGGTAAATAATAATGAGTTAAGAAAATGCATATTCAATGAATAATGAATGAATGGCAAATAAAAGAAAAATGGAATTGGTGTTGTCCTAAGTGCAAGAAGTATTCAACAAGATTAGTGTAGTTTGGAATAGTCTTAGTTTCATGAAAGATATGGGACTTTTCACTGGTCTTCAAGAATGGACGAGAGTTAGCGATAGTAGATGTAAGGAAATAAGATATTTCCAGTGAAGTTAAGAGAATAAGCAAAGGGATTGCTTTAGATGCAGAGAAATTAATGAAAAAAATTTAATTCTTCTTGATAAGACTGTGGATTGTATGATGGGTTAGTGATTTTGTTTGGTTTAGATTAAAGGATATTGTAAAGAAATGTTTCTCAAACTCAAATGTGCATACCTGCGGATCTTGTTAAAATGAAGAACCTAATTTAATCGGTCTGGATTGAGGTGTAAGATTATCTATTTCTATCAAGTTCCCAGGAGATGTTTGTGCAGATGCCATACTGTGAATTGCAGGACTGTTGTAGATCCTTGAAGCTAGATAGAGTGGTTTGGGCTTGAGATAGCAGGCATTCAAAAACCACTCTATGTCCTCTAGCAGTTGCAGCATGATGAAAACTGCACTTTAGGGAGATTAGTGTGTCAACCTCATGAAAAGTATGCTGAAGAAGAGAGAGTGTGGAATAGGAAAACCACCTGGGAGCCTGTCTACACTTTCTCTGCATATTTCATAGATTTGGTACTCAATTATCTGTTGATTGATTAGTTTGTGTGGACATGGTCAATTCAAAAGCAGTTTCTCAGTAAAATAATTGTAGTCTCAGTGACTTTTTGAAAACAAGTCAAGTCAAGTTTAGGTAAAACACATGGGGAATCCATGAATGTTCTTTCTCTCTTCTCCATCTGGAAAAATTGCATTCATTCTTTAAAGACTTGAAATGTTAACTCTTTTGTTCTTATCATAGTTTAAAATTATAATTATGCCTTTATGTGTATCTCTCACATATATAATAATGATAATGATAATTAGCAATAATACCAAACTACTGCTTTGAGTGCTTATTAGTAGTGCCAGGCAAATTGCTAAAGAATTTTTATAATGAAATCTTTATTCCAATGCTGTGACAAATACTACAATTAATCACCCACACATATCCACATATAAAAAATAGATTTAAAGGTAAACTTAGGGTCAGGGTTAGATATATATATCTTGTGTGCCCTAACATTCTAACATTGTGTTGGATATGTATCAGTAAATATATTTATTCAGAGAATCAACACAATGTGTTCTAAGAATCACAAATTTCTTAGTGTAGCTTCTATTTTTGCCTGGTATTTTCACCTTTGTTCCTTACCTCCAATAATTATAACAATGGCTAACAATTAGTGTTTCTTATCCCTCAGGTACAAATTTAAGCAATTAGCATGAGTTGTCTCATTTAATCTTCATAATAATTTGGGTGTTATTGTCACCCCTATTTTATATGTGAAGAAAAAGAGTCACAAAGAGATTAATTTGTCTACATTTCCAAAGCTACAAAGCAAGAAAGTTGGACTTGGAATCTACCACTACTTTCCTTCCACTGTGGGAAAGAAAAAAAGAAAGGGAGGGGGAGGGAGGGAGGGAAAAGAGAGAGAGAAAGAAAGAAGAGAGAGAGAAAGGAAGAAAAGAGAAAGAAAGAAGAAAGAGAAAGAAAGAAGAGAGAAAGAAAGAAAATAAAGAGAGAAAGAAAAAGGAAGAAAGGAAAAGAAAGAAGAAAGAAAAAATAAGGAAGGAAGAAGAAAGGAAAGAAAAAAGAAAGAAGGAAAGAAAGAAAGAGAGAAAGAAAGAAAAAAGAAAGGAAGGGAGAGAGGAAGGGAGGAAGGAAGGGAAGGGAAGGGAAGGAAGGAAGGAAGGAAGGAAGGAAGGAAGGAAGGAAGGAAGGAAGGAAGGGCTGGCTATGGTGGCTCATGCCTGTGAGGGAGGGTGAACCAGGTATGGCGGCTCATGCCTGTAATCCCAGCACTTTGGGAGGCCGAGGTGAGTGGATCACGAGGTCAGGAGTTCAAGACCAGCCTGGCTAAGGTGGTGAAACCTCATCTCTACTAGTACAAAAATTAGCCAGGTGTGTTGATGCATGCCTGTAATCCCAGCTATTTGGGAGGCTGAGACAGAGAATTGCTTGAACCTGGAAGGCAGAGGTTGCAGTGATCTGAGATTGTACCACTGCACTCTAGCCTGGGTGACAGAATGAGACTCCATCAAAAAAATTTTAAAAAAAAGAAGAAGAAGGAAGGAAGGAGGGAGGGAGGGAGGGAGAAATGGAGAAAGGGAGTTCATTAAGTCCAAAAAGGCTTATTGTCATTTTTTGGTTCCTATCAGCATACCACACGCCGGATCAGGAGGAAGTCCCTGCTGGCTGGCAGATGTGTAGTCATGGGGAAAAATCTTTTCTATGGAGGCCCCCACCCCCCGTCTTCTCTCCAGTGACACTCCAAATCCCTTAGACCACAACTCAATTTCACAATAGAATAAAGAATATTCCCCCAAAATATGCACCATCATATATTCCAAAAAGATAGTCTCCTTTAAACATTTTCCCTTTAGGGAAAGACATTCAGGTTCTGGGATTCCTTGCTGGTATTAAAAGTAATAATGACAACCTTCCAGATATTTGAAGTGTTAGATGTGATAGAAATAGTTACTTGCCTGATCAACTAAAAAATGGATCAAAACCAAATAGAATATTTTATTCTACTTCATGAGTTTACATTCTAATATAAATTTTTAATATTTAAATTCCAAAATGACACACTGGATATTCTAATATCATAATTTCTGAAATTATGTTCTTTTGTAATTTGTTTTAAAGACTATTGCTCTATTTCTCACCAATATACTTTCGGGCAAATAAATCTTTGATAGTATATTCAACCCTCACTCCATAAATTTACTTGATGCTCTAACTTTACCTGTGTGGTTTTACTAATATGGTTTGGCTCTGTGTCCCCACCCAAATCTCATCCTGTAGCTCCCAGAATTCCCACATGTTGTTGCGGGGACCTGGTGGAGGATGATTGAATCATGGGAGTGGGTATTTCCCATGCTGTTAAGATAGTGAATGGGTCTCTCGAGATCTGATTATTTTAAAAACAAGAGTTTCTCTGCATAAGCTCTCTCTTTGCCTGCCGCCATCCACGTAACATGTGACTTGCTCCTCTATTCCTCCTGCCATGGTTGTGAGGCCTCCCCAGCCTCGTGGAACTGTGAGTCCAGTTAAACCTCTTTCTTCTGTAAATTGCCCACTCTCGGATACGTCTTTATTGGCAGTGTGAAATTGGACTAATACACACACCTAGACATTGATAACATGAACTGATACAATGATGTTTTCAGTACCATTCTAGCACATTCTTCAAGCATGGTCTACATAGCCTGTTGTTGTTGGAATTCACTACAAGTTTACACAGCCAGGAAATGATATAATCTATTATTTGCTATACTATTTTAAAATAGTTGTATTATAGTAATGTAAGTAATATAAAAATGTTACCTGTCCACATATGATTTCTACTAAATTTTCTTTCTCTAGGGAAGTATCATTTTTTGCTTAAATAACATTTGTTGCTTAATACCTACTGTAGCTATTTGGCTTCTTAATACTAAAGGAAGTACACTAAAAGGCCTTTAATATAAGACAAAAAAAAAAAAATAGAAAACCAGCTAGGCACAGTGGCTCATGACTGTATCCCAGCAAAACCTGTAGACAAAACCCTGTGTCTACAAAAGATATAAAAATTAGCCAGATCTGGTGGCACACACCTGTAGTCCCAGCTACCCAGGAGGCTAAGGTGGGAAGATCCACCTGAGCCCAAAGAAGTCAAGGAGGCTGCAGTGAGCTGTGATAACGCCACTGCACTCCAAACTGGGCAACAGAATGAGACTCTGTCTCAACAAAAGAAGGAAAGAAACAGAAAACCATTACTAAACTATCAGTACCAAATGTCTAAGAGATCATAATTGTTTTCATTGGAACGGTCATAAGTATACTGCCTTTTTTCTTTCATTATTATAATGCTGTAATCTTAAAGTGTGGAGATGTTTGGGAAAGCCTTCTACTTTCTATACCTCAGACTGTATCTTAATCTATTTGGGCTGCTATAACAAAATGTCATCAAATGGGTGGCTTATAAACAAGAGAAATCTATTTTTCACAGTTCTGGAGGCAGGGAAGTCCAAGATCAAGTGCCTGCACATTCAATGTCTGGGGAGGCCCTTCCTCTTGGACTTCCTCACAGAGATAGCTTCCTTCTCACTTCAAAGTCACATGGTGGAAGGGGCGAGGGATCTCTCTTTATAAGACCACAAAGCCCATTCACTAAGGCTCCACCCTTATGACCTAATCACCTCCCAAAGGTCTCAACTATTAATCATCACTTTTAAGGTGAAGATTTTAACATATGAATTTTGGGGGGAACATAAACATTCAGACCATAGGGAACTGTATTAAAAAACATTATAGCGCCACTGCACTCTTGCCTGGCAATATAACAAGACTCCATCTCAAAAAAAAAAATTATAAAATTTAAAAGACTTGGCTGGGTGCAGTGGCTCACGCCTGTAATCCCAGCACTTTGGGTGGCTAAGGCAGGCAGATCACCTGAGGTCAGGAGTTGGAGATCAGCCTGACCAACATAGAGAATCCCCGTCTCTACCAAAAATACAAAATTTGCCAGGTGTGGCAGAGCATGCCTGTAATCCCAGCTACTCAGGAGGCTGAGGCAGGAGAATCGCTTGAACCCAGGAGGTGGAGGTTGTGGTGAGCTGAGATCGTGCCATTGCGCTTTAGCCTGGGCAACAAGAGTGAAATTCTATCTAAAAAAAAAGACTTTAAACTAACCTGAAAACTATTCCAGGATTATGACAACATTTCATGGAAGATATTGAATTTGAATAAAACTTTATTATTTTCTTATTTTGAAACAATCTTAAATCACAAAACTGTTGCAATGGCTAATAACATTTTTTCAGAATTATTTGAGAGTAATTTGCCAACATGATACTTATTATTCCCAAATACTTTAACATATTTTTTCTGCAAACAATGATATTTCTCTTTATAACTGAAATACAACCAACAAAATCGAAAAGTTAATACTGATGTAGCATTATAATCCTCAGATCCCATTCAAACTTTGCCACTTATCTTAATGTCTTTTACAGCAAAAGGATCCAGTCCAGAATCAAGCACTGAATTTAATTATTATGCATTTTCAGTCTTTTGACCTGAAACATTTCCTTCATTTTTCCATGACTTTCATGAATGTGACAGTTTTGAAGATTTCGAGTTAGTTGTTTTGTAAGATGCTCCTTGTTTTAGGTTTCTCTTCTGTTTTCTCATTATTAGATTCAGGTTTCCTCTTTTTGGTGGAAAAATCACAAAAGTGATGCTATGGTCATTTCATAGCAACCTATCAGGTGGCACATTACTCATGTTGTGAATATTGATCTTATGATTAAGGTGATCACTGTGTAATCACTCTTTTCCCCGTTTTTATAAGTATATTGCAGGGAAGTATATTAACTTTATTTATGTCAAAATTGACTCATGGATATTCCTTTTAATCAGTAGATTATAATCTGCTGTTATTATTATTAGTCACTTTGATTGTCAAATTGTCTCAGAGACAGTGTGAGCTTCTTCAGTCTGACCTCTCTCTTTGACATGTGCCTAGCATTGTTTTAATACTTCCGTATTTCAGCACAGTAATATATTCCAGGTTCATTTTGTATTTTTCATGCCCAGCCCTGGAATCAGCTATTTCTCTAAGGAGTCTTAATTTCTTTTAGATGAGAACATTATTGAGAAACCAAGATCTGGGATGTAGGTGTGCCCGTTGTTTTGGGGCTGTCATCGTTCTCAGGATCCAGAACAAAGGAGATATATGTATATTAAAATCCATCTATCTGTCTATCCATCCACATATTATATCGATATTTATTTCCATTACGTATCTATATCTATGAAACACTGCTTCCTCCATTTCTAAACCAGTACCACAGGGTCCGGTGTAGTTTCTCTCTCTCAATATTTGTAACAACTTTCTCTGATAATGAAAAATCTGTCTCCTGCAATTTTTAATATGTTGACTTTTTGATCAACCATCCTATGTGTAACCAGTATCCTATGGCTGTTAAACATCTGACCCTTCCCATTCAGATGCCCTGCTCACCCTATTTGAGCTCTGACACTATTTAGGCTACTGAGGCTCTCCCCTCCCACATCACCTAGAGATTTCCACCTTACTTGTCCCAACTTCATAGGCTTAGGTGAATGGAAGGATAGAAAAAGAAGAGAATGAGAAGAAATTGAGATACTTTTACAAGTGCTTATTTGTCTGCTATGTAGATTCTAATGCTATTGCATATCACATATTTAATTGAAAATTTTTCTTTTTATTTGAGAAACTAAAAACAAAATAATTCTAACTAACTAGACTTCATATATTTGGCAAATATTTATGGAGTGCCTACTCTGTGCCAGTATAATAAATTTTAGTAAAAACTCAATTAACTGCAGTTCTCAATTAATCAATATATTTTACTTACTGGCTTATTTTTTAGGGAAATTGGCCAATTATAAGCAACTACATTCAGACTGAAGATTTATTCAAAACAGGGTCAGTCATGAAATCAGTATGAATTTTACTTTAATTCCCATACTTATATATTACCCTATGTAATGAGACATGACATTCAACATTATGAACCTAAAAAAGACTGTGAAACTCACCATTGAACTATTGGTGTGCTAACTACAGACATTTAAGAAATCTTTCCAACAAATGTAATTTTATTCAATTAACCATAAAATTATATTCCCAAAGCATCTAATGTCTAGTTTATTTATTCATTTAATAAGTGTTTATAATACATCAATATATTCCAGGCACTGTTCAAGAAAATAAAGACCTCTCAAAGTTCCTGTTCTGATGGAGCTTACCATTTAGTAACAGGAAAAAAGACAATCAACAGGCAGTATGTGGTATGCCAGGTTACTAATGATACCAGGAAGGAAAATGAAGAAAAGTGAGAGAACAGAGTATGAGCCAGTAGAAGTAATGGTAGGTGCACGGTCTTCAATAGTTAGTTTCGTTTTTTTATGTCATCAGTTTATCGTTTATACAGTAAGAGCGTCTTAGGATGAGAAACATATTATTCTCATATTTGTTTGCTGTTTATCTTTCATATGTTTGGGTCAAATATGTAGCAAACTCCTAGCAGTCTAAATTATTTTGTAAGGACTGGAAAGATAGCAATCAAAATGGCAAATTGGGGAAGGTAGAAGGGGAAGAAGAGTGAACCCCATCTCTACTAAAAATACAAAAATTAGCCAAGCCTGGTGGCACATGCCTATAATCCCAGTTACTTGGGAGGCTGAGGCAGAAGGATCACTTGAACTCAGGAGGTGGAGGTTGCAGTGAGCTGAGATCATGCCACTGCACCCCAGCCTGGGCAACAAGCAAGACTCCATCTCAAAAAAAAAACAAACAAACAAAAAAAAAGCAAATGAATGGAAAACGAAGAGACTGAGATAGACAAAACAAAAAAAAATCTATCATTCATTAGCCACTTTTCAGATAAATATGTTTATACGTTTCACTAACTCACTCAGATAGTGACTCTATTTTAATAATTTAAATTGCAGATATGGCCTACTCTTCTATTATTTTTTCTTTCTTTTTTTCTTTTTTTTAGATGGAGTCTTGCTCTGTCGCAAGGCTGGAGTGCAGTGGCACAATCTTGGCTCATTGCAACCTCTACTCCCCGGGTTCAAGCAATTCTCCTGCCTCAGCCTCCTGAGTAGCTGGGACTACAGGCTACCACACCCAGCTAATTTTTGTATTTTTAGTAGAGATGGCGTTTCACCATGTTGCCCAGGATGGTCTCGATCTTTTGACCTTATGATCTGCCTGCCTCGGCCTCACAAAGTGCTGGGATTACAGGCATGGGCCACCACACCCAGCCTCTTCTATTGTTTTCAAACAAAAATTAGGCATTTTAGTCCTTAGCTTAATAGATGTCTACCTGTTCTAATTATACCATTATAATATAAATAATTGATACTATTAATTAAAAGAATAGAGAAGTCAGACTGTGAAAGCAGTTAAATTCTAGGATAGATTTGTAAGCAGAAGTTAGTAGCATCCATCTGTAAAAGAAAGAGCACTGAACAAGGAATTTTGAAACCTGGCTTAAAGTCTTCCTAGTTCTTGTTATGTAATTTTGGGCAAACTACTCCTACTTTCTTACACCTATTCTTCTTTTTGGTAAAATGAGGATAATGGCAGCCTTTGTCTAAAGTCGGCATTTAGAAATAAGATTCCCAGAAGTAAAATAAATGTAAAAATCCAATAAAATGAAACCTACCAGTCTTATGTGTTTCTGCACATACTTTGTCTCATTCTCTCTCCCTCTCTCTCTCTGTCTCATACACACACACACACATACACACACACACACATTAAAGGAAAAATTATGTTTCAGTCAATAAAGGACTATGTTGAATACTCAATTATTAATTTTTTTTCTTTTCGTTTTTTTATTTTTTTGAGACGGAGCCTCACTCTGTCACCCAGCCTGGAGTGCAGCAGCAGGATCTCCGCTTGCTGCAACCTCCGCCTCCCAGGTTCAAGCAATTCTTCTGCCGCAGCCTCCCAAGTAGCTGGGACTACAGGTGAGCGCCATCATGCCAAGCTAATTTTTGTATTTTTAGTAGAGACAGGGTTTCACCATATTGGCCAGGCTGGTCTCAAACTCCTAACTTCATGATCCACCCGCCTCAGCCTCCCAAACTGCTAGGATTACAGGCGTGAGCCACTGTGCCCGGCCCAACATTTTTTCACTAAAATTAATATCCTGTTCCTTCAATTCTTTAAAAAGTTATACTAATCTTTTAAAATGATTAAATTTGAGAAGACAGGTGAGAGAAACAGTTACATTATGTTTCTATTTCATTCTTTATTCCTTAGAAAGTATCCAAAAAAATCAACTACATCTTAACAATTTAGATTTTGCATAGGTTCCAAAATGGCTTTTTCATGGAAAAACTTCTAGTACATCCTATAGTATCTTTTTCAAATAAATAATGCTTAAAATGTAATTTGAGGCCGGATGCGGTGGCTCATGCCTGTAATCCTAGCACTTTGGGAGGCTGAAGCAGGTGGATCACCTAAGGTCAGGAGTCCGAGACCAGCCTAGGGAGCACGGTGAAACCCTGACTCTACTAAAAATACAAAAAATTAGCTGAGCATGGCAGCATGTGCCTGTAATCCCAGCTACGTGGGAGGCTGAGACAGTAGAACCACGTGAACCTGGGAGGCAGAGGTTGCAGTGAGCCAAGATCATCACACCGTTGCACTCCAGCCTGAGTGATAGAGCAAGACTCCATCTAAAAAAAAAAAATGTATATATATAATTTGAATTAGTATTCTAATTTTCAGGGAGAAGAGTAGCCAAAATAACTGTTGTATTATTTAAATTATTTTAAAATGAATTCAATAATATTGTTTTAGTAATTATAATAATACTTTGATTTTATGTAACATTTATTCACAGGATAAAATAATATATATTCTACACGTATCACTTTTCTAGTTCATTCTCAAAGACTTTTTTAAAAATATAGATTAAACAGCTTTAAATATATTTGTTTCAGCTGGGCATAGTGGCTTATAACCAGTAATCCCAGTACTTTGGGAGGCCAAGGTGGATGGATCCCCTGAGCCCAGGATTTCAAGCCCAGTCTGGGCAACATGGTAAAACCCTAACTCTACAAAAAAAATAGAAAAATTAGGTGTGGTGATGGATATCTTTGGTCCCAGCTACTCAGGAGGCTGAGATGGGAGGATTGCTTGAGCCTGAGGAGGTTGAGGCTTCAGTAAGTTGTGACCACACCACTACACTCTGGTCTGGGTGACAGAGCAAGACCCTGTCTCAAAAAATTAAAAAATATATACATTTTTACTTTACTAAAATTGCCTCCATAATATTTGGCATCCTATACCTTCAAGTTTAATACATTATTCTTTTAACATATACCAATTTGATATATAATGCACACATATTTTCAAAGGCACAATGTCTAACGAGGAACTTACAGATTAATTAGAGATAAAAATCAAAATGAAAACTTTCCACAAAATAATCAGAATATACAAACAAATATCTCTGAAGATTCCTCTTATTTATCCTCATGCATTACAAGTTACTTTTTATTTATTTCTTTTTGATCAAGCAGTATCTTAATCCATTAAAAATTTTCTTCTAACATATTGACATGCTTTTAAACCCCGCTCTGAATTGACAAGCCTAGCAGTACTCATTCTTTTAGCCTCAAGTCATTTTACAAGACAAACGAAGTCACAAGAGTATTTACAAAGACCTCACCTACAAATCTAGCCAACTACCCACTGGATGGCAAATTTGGATGGGAGGGAGAAGCAGCCCAAAGAATTTACAAGCTAGCTAATAAAATATTCACTAAGCAGCCTAGAAACCACAGAACAAAGCATTATATTGCAGGGTATTTGTTGTAAGGCTACATTTCCCCCTTATAAATCCATAAATAATATTTATGTTTTTCACATAAATGTATATTCAAAGGTAGAAACCCTATTATCTGTCATAGTGTTACTGTGAGCATGAAATGAGATGCTATTTACATGAATAACACAGAAAGTATACTAACAGCTAGGCTCTATTTTTGTATATTGATCCATTTAATCCTCATAACTCTATAGGATAGGTTTTAGATTGAACCATATGAAATTGCCATTTCTGTAGGTGAAAAACAGTTGACTACCAGCAAAATTCTGTTTCAACCTAATACTACTATTTCTCCCATTTTACAATTGAGGAAACTGAGTAACTTGCCTAAGAAGAATCATTGTTTTTCCTATCTTACAGTTGAGAAAATTGTTGCTCAAGAAAGCATAAATGGCTTTTCCAAGGATGCACAGCTGTGTGCTTCTCAGAGAGAGAGATCAAGAGAGATAATATCTGCAGATGCACTTTGTAAATTTCATTGCATTGTAGAAAAGTTAAACTATTTTTGTTATTATTAAGTCTTTTCTTTAGCTCCACATTGGGTCTTTTATTGTTCAATAGCCAAGGTTTACCAGGGAAGGATGCCACTAGTTATCAAGACAGAAGGCTCTCATATTTGTCATCTTCTGAGATGATTCCCTCTGAAATGACAGGGCAACTTGTAATCCCCCATCCCTTGCCTTTCTGTTGTCAACTCAGTCCTCAAGGATGAGTCACTGGAATACTTTTGTTTGTTCTCAAATTATTTCCTGCTGTGCTTGGAACAAATGAGTTGCAAGGGCTATTGGAAATAATTTTTTTAAAAAATGAAACATTGTCATCTCTCAAGTAGTACACAAAACATGTTCTTCAAATGTAATTTCATATGAGTTTATTTGAGCTGGAACTAGAGGCAGTTTAGAAAATATACACAGCAAAAGAAAGAGGAACCTAAATACAGACATCCAGTTGTTCTGTTTTGCTCTTCCACTCTATTTTCACCAGTGTGTCCACCCCTCCCTTGTAATAAGAGGCACTTTGATATACTAACTTCGAGCAGCATTTGGTGCATGGCAATAACTCCAGGAGAGACCATCTTCAGCCCTGGAGCAGAAAACACTAAGATCTTTCTTAGCTTCTCAGCATGTGCTGCCCTTGCAAAGAAGTACTTAAATCCTATTGCTAGTTTCTTTAGAAAAATTCCAGCTGCAACAGTAACATTTTATCCTTATAGTTCTCCAGGACACAGAGGGCATAGTGGTTACCAGTGCCTGAATGAGGAGCCAACCTGTGTTCAACATCAGACGCAAGCTGTGTTTGAGACTTCTGCCACTCAACTACCTGTGTGACTTTGAGCAAGTTGCTTTATATCTCTATTCATCGGTGTTTCATTTGTAAAATGAGGATTATATTAGTTCCTACTCCATACAGTTTACAAGTACTTTAAATGGGATAATGTAAGTAGTATTTAGAATATTGCCAAACATGCTCAATATTTTCATGGCTATTGATTTCTCATGAAATGTGAGCATATCTTAATTTAAGATTTAGAAACACAAATGTTTGTGTCTGCTCATAGAATACCTAAACATCTATCAGGAATTTAGGTTCATTCCCTTAAAAATTGATTCACTGGCTCATGCCAGTAATCTCAGCACTTTGGGAGGCTGACACAGGCGGATCACCTGAGGTCGGGAGTCCAAGACCAGCCTGACCAACATGAAGAAACCCTGTCTCTACTTTAAATACAAAATTAGCTGGGCGTGGTGGCACATGCCTTTCCAGCTACTTGGGAGACTGAGGCAAGAGAATTGCTTGAACCCAGGAGGCAGAGGTTGTGGTGAGCTGACATCACACCATTGCCCTCCAGCCTGGGCAGCAAGAACAAGACTCTGTCTAAAAAAAAAAAAATTGATTTATCACATTCCTTGCAAGTATCTTACTCTCCTACTTTATTTCCTAGGTATATCTTTAACTTCCCACTTCCCACCATTTATATTCCATCTTAGTTTTCCCACAATAAATAAATTTCATCACCAGCTACATCTATCCTTGTCCTTTTCTTTCCTTCAACATTGGCATGCATTTTATTGCTTATCTTTATCACTTATAATAACTGATAACTGCTGTATTACAAAAATAGACATCAAATGCGAACACAGGGTAGCAATGCTGGGTACTTTTCAAAGCACAGAGAAACTGTGCCCTACAATTAAATCTGGTGAACTAGAGACACACAGAAAAACAAATTAAGATCCACTTACCACCACATATATGTGGTTACAACAACAGAAGATTGCATGTGAAAATCATACACGGTAATAGGGGAACTTTGTACTGGGAGAAAAAAGTAAAATGTGAGTTATAAGTCACAGTAGGTTAATAGACGACTGCTAGCTCTAATTTGCTCATTTTCTTATAGAACCTTTTAATTACTTCATTTCTAACACACTTACATTTGCCAGTAGTCGTCTTTTTTATTCTTCTAATAATAGTTCCTAAGGTACATCCTATGAATTATCCCTTTCCTTTTCCTCTCCTTCCTCTCTTTAAACAATTCTGAGAAATGGAGAAAAAAAATGTGAACTGTAATTTTAAGTAAATTCTTTGGATTAATACACATAAAAAAAAAATACCTCCTGTCATTAGCACTAGCACTCTGCTTTCCTGTCCCCATTCCCCTTTCTTATACATGCCAATTTATCAGCTACAGCCATTGCTGCTGATCTGCCATTTTCCATTAAGCACCAACTCTAGACAAACAAGCCCTCTCCATTCATTCCCTACATTCTTTACTTCTTTAACTTGTTCTAATGCCAGGTTTCCTCTAAGGACCCTCAATTTCAAAACCCTTCATTAGGCTGGAAGAAAGTACTTCAAACTTTCTGTTTCCTTTTACTCTGTAAAAGGCTAGCTTTCTCCCTAAACTCATTTGTTCAGTTTTGTCTCTTAACTTCCTTGCCTCTTACATCACTCTTTTGCAAGAATGGTGCCTTAAAGAAAGTTATCTGAGCCCCGTCCCTCTTGTCCTTAAGATGCTTCTGCAAATCTCACCTCTAGATTAAGTAGAAGAGATAAGTGTTAGTACTGAATTTGCCAAACAATTTAATTGATGACTATTCTATATGTGATAAAACAGCAAAAACTCACAATTTAAAAATTCTGGGTTAAGCAATGACTTGGGGACAGAGAAAAATCTGTCGTAAGAGTGACTCTGTGGCAAGTATTAATAATTAAGTATAAAAAGAATAGAAATAGCCGGGCGCGGTGGCTCAAGCCTGTAATCCTAGCACTTTGGGAGGCCGAGGTGGGTGGATCACCTGAGGTCAGGAGTTCAAGACCAACCTGGTCATCATGGTGAAACCCCATCTTTAAAAAAAAAAAAAAAAAAAAATAGAAATTATTTTTTCTTGCAAATATAGAGACATTCATTCAGTTATGCGTTCATTCATATCTTAAACTTTCCTAATCTCTTAGTATGCTAGGGGCTGGAATGATAATAAACAGGTTAAAATGTCTCTTTTCTGGAGTGTTCACTTACGGAATAAGTTTTTGTTTCAGTTCTTTCCTTGAGTTCTTAACTCTTCATATGATGCCAAAAGAAGTTATTTGTATCTTTTGGAGGCTTGATTTTAAATGTTGAATTCAACACCATCACTCTCAAAATCTTTAACCATAGTAGTCTAAAGTATGATAGTAAAGGGATGGATTTGAAAATTGAAATGTTTTCTTCTCTCTTTTTCCTTTTCTGGTTTTTCCACTAATGGTAGACCAGTACAAGAGTTTAGCAATATAAAGAAAAGAGGTAGAGCCATGTATTAGATAACCTTTAATAACTGAAGTTGTTTATGATTCCTAAGGAAACTACATTTAAATAAATTATGTTTCATATGTTTTTATAGATGTGGCTTAAAACATCTTTTTACACCCAACCAACTAGGTAGGAAACATACTATTCCCAGTTTAAAGGAGAAAAATTTTAAACAAATCATACAGCTAGTAGACAAAGGCAGGACTGAAGCTAAAACAGAATTTCCAAATCCTGGACCAATATTTTCCCCATTATAATACATACTACTGCCTTTAAAAATGCACATGCTAATGCAAACCCAGGGCAGGAAAACTTCAGTCTTTTGTCATACAAATAGTAAAATATACACCACATTCACGGTTAGGTTATGTTTTATATATTTCACAGATAATAAGATCTTTGAAAACAAATTAAATTTTTATCAAAATCCTTGGCAAAGTTTGCAGTTTCCTTTTGTGTGTTCAATTTTTTGATAAAATTTTAATATATATATTTTATATTACAGTAGGAAAAAAGCATGTATACTTTGATTTCAAAGTCAAGTGAATTTTGAAATTCTGAGGCATGACTCTGATATCAAAGATATTCAAATAATCACCACATTGATAACATTAACTTGATTGAATATTGCAGTCCTCTTGGTTAGAAATATTTAAAAGTTGTCTTTGGTTGATTTCTCTTACTAAGGAAAATATATCTTCCAAAGGGAATTCTGTCAGGGGCTATTACTGTATTAGCTTTTAGAGGAAAAGTAGATAGGTTTGTGTAAAATTCACATGTATCTTTAAATTTTAAGTGCAAGAGATCCCAAGCCTTATAAGAAGTAAAGGTAATACTCTATGAAATTTAATTGAATATATCCAATTATGATATTCTAGTATGATCATTACCATGTTAAAGTTGATCTCAAGACATGAATGTTGAAATGCAAAGACTAGATCTGCCTGAACTAAGTTTTAGTATCTCAGTGGTTAGCACTAAAATGTAAAATGTACTGCCTAGGAGGTTTGTTTTCTAAAAGTAAGATGACTAAATTCATAGGAAAGCATGAAATTATTTATAAAATTCTTTTCTTTTTGTTATAACTTTCTTTATCATGGTTATGTGTCTTTTTTCTTTTCTTTTTCTTTCTTTTTTTTTAAAGTATTTCCTATATCTATTTTAGCCTCACTCTTCAACTTCGTTGTACTCTGATTTTCTTTACTGTTATTCTATAACCTGTCCTTTTTTTTTTTGAACTCCCTTGTCTCATTTTCACCTGTGATTAGCCTCTGGCCTGTAATACACAGAAAGGACATAAGACCATTCAGTATACTGAAAACATGACACTCTGGTTTATATCTGGTTTATAATATTTCTTTTTTCTATGAGAAAAAAATAATTTCCTTTCTTTCTGTGGTAATAGAATTCTTTAACCATGTCTTTCCCCATTCTGTTCTATAATCCATCACTCTGCTTTTTCACACTCAACTTGCAGTTTCTGATCCTCCTTCTCTATTACCTTCTTTGAGGTCTGAACATCTTTCATCTCTTTTGCTATAATGCATGCATTTATTCTCTCAAAAGCTTCCTATTTCCATTCATAGCAGCCAAGGCCCTCGATATCCCATTTGTGGAGATAATGTAGAGGAGAAAGCCCCCTAAATGTTATAAGTTTCGTATACTAAATGTTGGCTGGAGCTCTGAGTGGCAAGTCTATGTAGCACAAACGGTAAGCACTATGGGAGCTCAAAACTTTTGAGGCATGTCCCTGTGTATGTCTGGATTTTATTTCTGTGTCTGAATAACCACATGCTTGCCTCAGCCTTATTGGGATTATTTAGTGCAATTGCTCAGGCCAGAAAGCATTGAAGCTCTCACAGAAATGTTGCCAAGTTAAACTTAGCTTCTCAAAGATAACAAAAAGCAAAAAAAAAAAAATGATTTTAAGCTATATGTGTTAATGGTCACTACTTGGAACTCAAAATTAAGTTGTCATTTCAGACATGGCTACTAAATAAACTAGAAATTATATTTAAGGATGCCAGAAACTCACTGTGCTCTGTCCTGGTTCAAATAAACCTTTTAAAGTGGATACACATATAATAGTGGTATGTACTCAATAGGCATTTAATAAACCCTTGTTTGAGGAATGAAAACAGAATAAACAGCATTTTATAAAATAATTTGGAACAAAAACGCATGCACAAGCTACCATCTTTTCTTAGAAGTGACTTCACCCCATTATTAATTTTAAGAGCAGATTACTTTCCCAGATGTGGGCTAACAAGTGAGTTTAGCCAACCCTCGTCTTCCTTTGACATCATAGTACGTATTTCCTTCCAGAAGGCCTATTTCCTGAACAATCCATGTGATTATATTGCCACAGTGGCGGTTCTCAATCTGGGTTGGTATCACTTCTCTAAAGAGGCTTCAGAAATGTCTGTACATTTGCATATTTATGTGTTTGTGCGTGTATGTGTTGTGTCAGGCATCTGGTATTATCAGAGTAACTGAGGAATGCTATTGGCATTTAGTAGGAAGGACCTAGACATGCTAAAGCACCCCTAATGCCTGGAACAGCCTGGATAAAGAAAGGGTGTTATCTTACCAGAAAAGCGAAGAATGCCCCTGTTTAGAAACACTGTAGCATTGTGGAGATTTGCTTAGCCTGCTGGGTAGACTGAGTCTAACTTTGATTTTCCAAAGGCCTCTGCTGAGGCAGGTATCTCTTGCTCAGTTTACCTGCTTTATTTATTATTTAATATTTAAGTCATTGTTACCAGGTTAGGCTAGTTTTCTTTGCCTCCCATAGGATAAGGCAGGGGTAGAAAAAAGTAGTTTTCATAATGTCCTAACATAAACAGTTAATAAGATCTCACCTTGGCTCCTCCTCCCTGCTCTAGGCCAGGGCATTTTCTCTTGTAAGCAGATGGTGTTTTGTCTAAGGTAGAGGAAATGGGTAGATGGATTCTGTCAAACCACTAATAATTCATTGAACACTTACTATATGCAGGTACTGTTGTAGATACATACATGTATAATCTCATTTCTAGCTTTCCAATGTATCTATTCTCTTTTCACAGATGAGGAAACTGAGGCATCAATCAGTTAAATAATTTGCGTAAGGTCACAGAGCAAGTGAGGGAGCCAGGGGTGGAACCCTGCAATTTAGCTTGAGAGACTGCATTCTTAGCAACTAAAGTTGTCCTAGGATAACTGACTTAATTAATTCAACTCTTGTTATCTAAAGTTGTGGTTTTGTTTTGTTTTGTTTTCTGCCTGCCAGGCTTGCTTTGCTGTTTGGTTCATGCTGAATAGATTGCCTTGTCTACAGTTACCAGCACAAAAGCTTTTTGTGGAGCTCCTCTAAAAGCAAAAGCACCCAGTATTATTAGGAGGGCACTAGGCCCCTAGTCCCTGGGGTAGCAGGCATAGAGAAGCACCTAGTGGGATGAATGACAACAGAAGTAGCCCCAAGTCCTGCTGGCTGGAACCTTATAACCAGGTTAATTGTTGTGAAGGTGGAATCCAAAGAAATGATCGCTTAGGACTCCAGGCCAAGGGCCTCAGCTAAAGAGCACAGAGATCAGAGGCTGAGGTGAGGCCAAGAAAGCATGAAGAAAATGAGGTCAACAACACAGGTGTTAGAATGCCAGACTGCAGCCGGAAAACAGGTAGGAAGATCACACCACAGTCAGGCTGACTGTGTGGAATGGGGAGAGGCCAAACTACCCAAAGTGTAACAGAAAAAAGGATACCCCACTGCAGGTAGAGGAATCTCTTCTTCACCTCACCTGAACTGCCGTGTCAACCCCTTTGTGCCCAGCCTGTCTGCTTTTTCTGTAAGGTCCTGACAATAAACACTATGACGTCGTGATAGTAGTGTTGACTGTCACTATGTCCCAGTCTTAGTTTTAGGTTCCTAAACTGGTGGGGCAACCTCTAGAAATTTGTGGAAAGGTTTCATTTTTCCCTCTGCTCCTTCAATGACCTTCCTTGTTATTGAGCTGTCCCTACACAGCAGCAATCAGATTGAGGCTGGAGATCTTCTTCAATCATTGCTCAGTATAACACTAGAAACCATTATAAAAGGATGAAGTGTCTCTCAGAGAACCTGCCCTTCTTCCAGTCATGAGAATTAGAACCTCAGGAAAGGGAGACATTGGTTGGTGTATTGCTTATCACTTTGCGCAGCACTCAGTCTTGACCTAAGTACAGATCCTGCCAAATTGTATGGCACCATGAAGACATAATTGGGTGATGTTGATACATTTTCTGCAATGCAGGATAGATAGAGTGTTTTTATTTTATAACTTCATTATTTATTTAAATTTAGGTCTCAGGCCATTGTGGTTTGTCTTACTATACTGTATCAAATTTTGAATTCTAATTTGGGTTTCAGTCTGTTCACAAGTCTTTCGTTATATCCAGAGAATCAAAAGCTAGTTGGATAATTCAGAAAAAATATTTTATGGAGTAAATGTATCTTGGCTATCTTGTAGAATTTGGTCATCTTTTTTTTTTTTTTTTTGCAACTATAAATTAAAAAGAGACATGCATTGTTTTAATTTTAAAGGTTAGACCTGAAAGATTCAACTTGTCAGGATGACTCCAAAAGTTCCACAGCTACCATTCTGTTGTTATTTAATCAACTTTTATTTGCACACTCAGATGATACAGACAATGCTGTAGGCTCTTGAGGTGATGGAAAATAAATATATACCCTGACCTTAAAATATATAAATATATGGAAATAATCCAAGTGATAAGAATATTCCCTTTTATATGGTTCAGACTTATAAGTTAGGAAAACTGAGCTCCATGAATATGACTGATATTGTTTGGCTCTGTATCCCCACCCAAGTCTCATGTTGAATTGTAATCCCCAGTGTTGGGGGAGGGGCCTAGTGGGAAGTGACTGGGTCATGGGGGCAGATTTCCTTCTTGCTATTCTTGTGGTGAGTTCTCAAGAGATCTGGTTGTTTAAAAGTGTGTGGCATTTCCCCAACCTTAACTCTCTCTCTCTCTCTCTCCTGCCACCATGTGAAGACATGCCTGCTTCCCCTTCACCCTTCTGCCATGGTTGTAAGTTTCCTGAGGCCTCCTAGCCATGCTTCCTATACAGCCTGCAGAACTGTGTGTCAATTAAACCTCTTTTCTTCATAAATTACCCAGTCTCAGATGGTTCTTTATCACAGTGTAAGAGTGGGCAGTGTGAGAATGGACAATGATAAAGTGTGAGAAAGGACAATGACAGAGATTACTAGTGGGAGCCTGATAAGAGGTTAAGAGTTTGACCCTTAGCTTGACATTTATTATTTGTGCCTACCAGAGAAGTTTACTGACACCGTTTTTGTTTGTTTGTGTTTTTAAGATGGAGTCTTACTCTGTCATCCAGGCTAGAGTGCAGTGACACGATCCCAGGTCACTGAAACCTCTACCTCTCGGGTTCAAGTGATTCTCCTGCCTCAGCCTCACAAGTAGCTGGGATTACAGGCACCTACCAGCATGCTGGGCTAACTTCTGTATTTTTAGTAAAGATGGGGTTTCACCATGTTGATCAGGCTGTTCTTGAACTCCTGACCTCAAGTGGTCTGCCTGCCTCAGCCTCCGAAAGTGCTGGGATTACAGGCATGAGCCATCGTGCCCAGCCAATTTATACCTCTTTAAGCATTTTCTTCATTGATTGGAGGACTTAAGAGGCAATATATACCAAAATAATGCCTTGTGCATGGAAGTCATTGATATGTTGTAGCTGTGTTTATTATCTTCCAGTACCAATAACTGTATTCGTTTCCTGTGGCTATTTTAACAAGTGACTACAAACTGGGTGGCTTAAAACAATAGAAATTTATTCTCTCACAGTTATGGAGGCAAGAAATCCAAAATCAAGTTGTAAGTGTTGTTTCTTCAGGAGGCATTGACGGAAAATTTGTTCCATGCCTCTCTCTTAGTTTGTATAGCTGTTGGCAATCCTTGGTTTTCCTTGGCTTGTAAATGCATCACTCCAATCTCTGCCTTTATCTTCATATCACCTTCCCCTCTGTGTTTTGTTTCTTTTTTTTTTATTATAAAATGAAAACTTTTATTTAAAAACATTTTTTTAAACTTTTAAGTTCAGGTGGACATGTGCAACCTTGTTATACAGGTAAGCTTGTGTCATAGAGGTTTGTTGTATAGATTATTTCACCACCCAGGTATTAAGCCTAGTACCTATTTGTTATTTTTCCTGATCCTCCCCCTCCTTCTACCATCTACGTTCAAGTCAGCCCATTTACCCTCTTTGTAATCATGTGTTCAAATCACTTAGCTCCCTTATTCCAAATAAGGTCACATTCTGAGGTTCCAAGTGGACAGAGCTCTTGGCAGGGGGTAGAAAGATGCTGTTCAACTCACTACAGCATGTGTTATGGCTAAATTGTGACCCACACTCCACATTCATATGTTGATACCTTAACTTCCAG
The DNA here is from genome assembly GCA_963573385.1 of Cacajao melanocephalus. Lineage (NCBI taxonomy): Eukaryota > Metazoa > Chordata > Mammalia > Primates > Pitheciidae > Cacajao > Cacajao melanocephalus. The sequence continues at coordinate 88,457 of CAUYLG010015013.1, read as the reverse complement.
TACCTCAGAATATGACTCTGTTTGAGACAGTGCCTTTAAAGAGGTAATTAGGGGAGCATGGGCCCTAATCTAACCTGACTGGTACCCTTATAAACAGAGGAATTCAGACACACAGACACCTGAGCTATGTGCACACAGAGGAAAGACCGTGTGAGAACTGTGAAAAGGCAGCCATCTGCAAGCCAAGAAGAAAGGGCTCAGAAGAAATGAATCTTCCCAGCCCTTTGATCTCAGACTTCCAGCCTCCAGAACTGTGAGAGATTTTTCTTGCTTAAGCCACCCAGTCTGTAGTATTTTGTTATGGTAGCCCTAGCAAACTAATACAACACATACAATTAATGATTGGTCTGCTTTCCCTGGTTTCTCTTGACAGCAGCTTATACATTGAAGCTGACTCCTCACAATGTGGTAATGAACCTTTGGTTGCAGTGACCTCACCATGTCAAGGAAGCTCAGACACTGCCTCATCCACCAGCCAATATCACCTTTTGTAGCCAACTTTTGATTTTCTTGCTGAAGTAAGTGAATTATAGTGAATATAGTCAAGTAGCTTAATCAATGAAATTCTATAGTATCTCAGATCATCATAGTGAATATTATGGTTATTGTAAAATATAGAAGGTATAGAAGATTTAGATTAAGAGCGCTTGAAGTTCCTTCAAAATAAAAATTCTTATTATAAGCTTGTTTTCTTATGGTGTATCTTTTTTTTTTTTTTGCAAATTAAATGTAAAAAAAAAAATTGGTCCATTAAAAATTCTGCCTAAGAAAGTGAAATAAAAGTCCGAAGATATATCTATGGTATTCCACCCATTTCAACATAGCCATTGTGATCTGAAGATAAATGTTAGGTCACCTAGTCTACTATCCTCCATTGGCAAATTCTAAAAGTTAGTTTTCATCAGCATGAAACTGCCTCTTTTTATTTATGGGCTTCAGAGAAACCTTAAACTCCTAAGTGTTACCTTTTTTAAACTAGTTTATGATTTGCACAGGTGTTATTTCAGTTTGTTGTTTTATTGCTTTTGTAAAGAGCTCTGAGATTTTTACGAAGGTACTAGGCTTATAGTGTATGTTTAATCACCATTTCAGTAATCATTATCTTTGTCATTAAAACAGAACCTTGGCCCTCACAGTGGCTCACACCTGTAATCCCAGCACTTTGGGAGGCAGAGGCAGGCAGATAACAAGGTCAAGAGATTAAGACCAGCCTGCCAACCAGGTAAAACCCCGTTTCTACGAAACATAAAAAAATTAGCTGGGTGTGGAAGCGCGCGCCTATAATCCCAGCTCCTCAGGAGGTTGAGGCAGGAGAATTGCTTGAATATAATTTCAAATATATTTATTGTTGAGATATCTAGCTGATGTATTTCTTACAGCTGGAATACGTAGAGATTTTATAGCAATACATCAACTAGTGCACTAGCGGTGGATCTCACACTGTACTCTCTTAAAAATAGTTGGCAGCAGGTATCATTCCTTTCTTCTGTGTCTACTCTGACCTGCTCCAAGGTCAAGATAATGAATACGTGATTCACTACTCACTTCCTTTTGAAAATACATGGATTTCTCACAGTTAGTGTAATCTACCTGTCCCTTGACTGTGTTAACAGCAGTAAGTAGGTGACAGAGAAAAGAAAAGGGGACAAGGACTAGTGATACTCTAGTCTCTGTGGATAGCGTGAGCATTGGAACAGTGTTTGAATAGCGTAATGGTTCAAGTGCCTTGATCAGATTGTCTTGGTCCAGATTATCAACTCCATAGGGGCTGAGTCTCACGTTTTCTGATGTTATCTCAAGTGCTTAGCACAGTGCCCGGAGCACAGGAGTTGATCAATCAATAATCTTTAACGGATAAATTAATGAATTAACAAACTGCAAAGTTGCATTGCCACTCTTCTTTGGTAAAAATGTATTAGTTGCTTAGTCAATAGTGATAAATGGTACTGAACATTGTCTGGCAAAATTAAAAAAAAAATAAACAAATCAAAACCACACAGGCCATGTTGTGTCAGGCTGAAGCAAAGCATTATGAAGATGCAGAGAGCGGCAAGCACATACACACATCTGTGAAATACGGAAGTAACTGCAATTACCAAAAAAAAAAAAAAATTGCAAAGCATAAAGCAGTTCAAACTGAGTATATAATAAGCATGATATATATGCTGTAACAAAAAAAGATGATAGAACATTTGAAATCTTAGGGAGTCTCTAGAGGAAGTGCAGAGTCATGGCATTTGTTCTGAAAAGTTCTTGAAGGAAATAATTTTTGAATCATGTTTTGAAGAAGGTTAGAGTTCTCATTTGGTAGAAAGAAGTACAAAATTGATAGATTAGAAATCCAGTGTAGGAATTTAAAGAGCCTAATGGAATTAAGGGGAAAAGTAGGTGGGAAAAAATTTTAATGAGCTCATGTAACGTAGAAACACTTAAACAGGAAAACCTAACTTAGTATATGCACAAATATTCTAAGAATGTATTAAACAAAATACAGTGGTTCATTTCTGTAAATAATATCCTTGGGCCCTAGCAGGAGGGAGGCTAGCTCAGATAATGGCTTTCTGACGTCAAATTATTGTGCTTGCCTACACAGCCTAGTTAATAATCTTTCAAAATGTAACCACCTGTGAGTGAGATGTTGCGGAAGTAATAAATAAACTATTTTGCTGCACCTCAGAGAAATATATTCATAATTTTACCATACCTGAATCATGGGACGGTAATTGTGATACCTTAGATATGGCATCTGTAAAATTACAGGTTTTGTCTGTGTATATTAGCTGAAGTAGATAATCAGGTTGATCAATAATGCTAAGTAAAGAATAAAACAACAAAAAACTTCTTACTCAATTATCTGAATTATTAAGGTAAGAGTGAATTTTATAATGAGTATATTTTCTGGATCAGTGGTTCTCAACTTGTTTAAAGCACTAAGGACTGTCTTTTTTTTTTTTTTTTTTTTTTTTTTTTCTGAGGCACAGTTTCATTCTGTCACCCGGGCTGGCATGCAGAGGCACAATTGCAGCTCACTGAAGCTTCTGCCTCCCAGTTCAAGCGATTCTCTTGCCTCCTCCTCCCAAGTAGCTGGGATTACAGGCATGCATCACCACACCTGGCTAATTTTTGTAATTTAGTAGAGACAGGGTTTCACCATGTTGGCTAGGCTGGTCTCAAACTCCTGACCTCAAGTGATCCGCCCACCTCAGCCTACCAAAGTGCTGGGATTACACTGTTAACTGAAAAAATGCATGTTTTGCACATATTTATTTGAATAAGTGTGTTATTATACTTAGTGAATTTAAAATTTATTTACAAAGATTTCTAATCTCAAATATAGGACAAAGTGGCCACCTCTATAGGAATGGGAGCAAGTCTCAGAGAAAAAAGGTCAAGGCAATGTGTAAAACATCTAAAACAGCATTTGCTACAAGGTGCCTGGTGTTAACCATTGTGTATACACTTAATAAAAGTGGAATTCTTCAAGGGTGTTTTCTGGTATAATACGGGTTTTCTAACTGGAAGAAGTTAGAGACCACCGAGCTAGACAATTGCTTGGATCTGTGCTGACAGTTGTGACTTTCTAGGATCACAGGATTAAAGAGCATCTTAGCAGATTTGACATCTTTGGCTGTCTTAGTGATTGATGTTCATCACAGTGGCCTAAACCATGATGAAACTATCTCCATCAGTCATTAAGGAAGGCTGTCATGTCATGCATATTGCCACAATTTGAGGACATATCTGAATAGGAGAAGTAATGAAACTGCAACATGACCAATCCCGGAAATTTAGCCATGTATCATATATTGCAAGACCCATAGTATACGGCCAGAATGATAGATATTAATGATACAGAACACTTGATTTAAATAGTTGATTTTTCATAGGTATGACCTAAATGTAACTTATTTTCTTTTTCCTCAAAATAACCCTAGTTAGAACTAGAACGATTAATTGTCAGAATGAGAATGAGAAAACGATTTAATTTATTCCATAATAGACTTGAATTGCAATAGAATTGAAGGGGGTAAAATATAAAATTATGAAATGCAAAGAAAATGAAAAAGATGGAAAAGATACATACATCATCAAATCGCTAGTTTAGATGAATCATTTTGCTTAGTGTAGAGAGCACAGTTGGTAATGGATTATCTCAAAAATGCTTGAAATGTGGCATTGCAAGAGGTAGTTCTGTTCATTTAATTTTTGCAAAGTCAGGTAATTTTGAGAAAAACAGTACTGCAAGAAAGTACTAAAATTGCAAAATACAGCAGCTCAGTTAAAAATAACTAGAAATAAGAACCTATACTTAGTAGAACAAAAAATAAACTTTAAAAAATTGTTTCTGTGGAATCAAAGATCTCTGACATGGACAAATGGCAAAACACTTATGTTGAAAAATAAATACTGCAAAGCTTAGCAATAGAATTAAAACTAGATTTTTAGAAACTGCTGATTATCAAAAATGATTTTTAAATGATGGTGGCTGGAAGATTATTTAAGTTGTATATTTAAGTTAGAATAATGAATTATTATATAATAGGAGCCACTTTCTACCTATATTTGAATCCTAGCATCTAACAAGTGCAGGCACATTGTGACATATGCCTTTTGGGATGTTTATCAGATCTAACCCTACTTCCTTGACTAGTCCCATATCAATAGGGCATGGTCATAGCAGATTAGGCTGGAGATGGAGGGCAGTTACCTCCCCAAGAGAAATGGATCTAATTCTCTTATTGGGAACTGGAGCACAGATAGTTAAGTGCTTGAATAGGAAAGGGATCTAAAGCCAGTGCAGGGCCATGTTTGGGCATGGACCCAGGTGCTGCAGCAGAGAGAGAGGAGAAAAAGAGAGAGAGACAGAGAGAGATTGAGTAGGGGCAAGAGCAAGAGAAGAAAAGCAGATGCTCAGCAAGAGGAGACAGCCCCATGAAATGTTCTTGTTCTAGGTCCTGGTTATAGTTCCATGTGAGAGTTGATTGGAGCTCCCAATGTTGGTTTCTTTGCATTTTCTCTATAGTTTTTATAATAAACTTTGATTGTGCTTATGTATCAGACTATGAGTTACATTTAGGGCCATCAAATCTATTTGGTAATTTATGAAAAAACAAATACCTACATTAATGGCTTTTTATATGTTAATATATTATAATGAGGTAAAGTTTGCTTAGCGACTTCTCTAAGTCATGTGATTTCTTAGTAGACTGAAATATGATTCCCAAACACATAATGCTAGTGGATTTTGCTCAGTCAAAATTTTAAGATTTTGACATATTCAGCCAAAATCAGGCTATAAAAGTTTCTTACCCTGTAGAATTTGTTTTTGCCTAAGTAAGCATGATTTAACAGAATTTATACTTCCAGAAAAAGTAAATAAGTTAGAACAAAAGCCATAATAAGATACCATCTTCTGTCTACAAAACTGAAAAGAAAAATTATAAATCCCAAAGTTGATGAGAATTTAGGGAAATGGGTCATCTCATACTTGGCCATTTGAATTATGATGCAAAATATACCATTACTCACTTGCTCCTTGAACAAATATTTATTGAATATACTCTAGGTGTTAGATATTGTCCTATAGACTGGTATTTAGCGGTAAACAAAACAGACAAAAATCTTTGCCTACATGGTACTTGTAATTTCCAAAACCTTTAAAATGTTAAAAAATGTTCATATCCTTTTTACCTAAGAGTTGCACTACATATATATATAAATATATATATATTTATATATATAGTATATATTTATATATATATTTATATATACAGTATATATGTATATATATTTATATATATAGTATATATTTTTATATATATAGTATATATTTATATATATATATAGTATACACAATGGAATACTATGCAGGCATTAAACACGATGTTTTTAAAGACTGTGTGGTTATGTAAAAATTAAGTTTTAAAGGATTATCTATAGTAGGTTCTCGTCCTTATACAAATGAATGTAAGTACTCCTATACATATACTTTTTAAAGAAATACGTACTAAAACATTAATGGTAGTTGTTTCTGTGTGATGGGATTATAGTTAATTTTTATTTTTCACTTATGTCTTCATATTTCTACATTTTCTGCAATAACCCTGTATTAATTTGGTCTATTTTGTTTCAAGTCTAACATGGATGGTGTCTCATATTTTCACAAAATTGAGAATTAGAAGTTCAATGAGGGCAAGAACCCTGTCTGTCTTGGAAACTTGGTTGAGTCAATGAATAAGTCAGCATCAAAGAGAAAGTTTGCATACTTCAGTCAAAGGAGAAATTGTAGTACAATTGTTACTGTACATGTTTGACATCAGCAATATCGATAAACTGATTACTACTTTGTCATTGAGTTATCTGTATTAAAAATGCCACATGAAATTTAATGTAAACTTGTTTCCATATATGTCCTTTAAAATACCTTCTGAAAGATTAACACAGTGTACACAAAAGAGAATTCGGTTAAAAGCAGTGAATCCCTAACAATAGCTTAGGATGGATTCTTATTCAGGCCTGAACAGTTATCTGTCCAAAGCTCCTACTATATGCCTTTTAATTAAGGAAACGCAAAGCATTAGAAAAACTGTAGGTAATATGATGTGAGCTATATAATGTGAAATTAGACTATTTAAAAAGTGTTAATAAAAAGTTGAAGTTTTAGAATAGTATAGTGAACATGTGCTCTTTTTACCCCTTGGCATCTATATTTCCCAGTTCTGGTAAAGTAGGACCTCCACCTCCCAAAGCCTTTTTGTTGGAAAACAACTCCTAAATCCATGTAATGTAAGTAGGTTTGACCCACACTCTCAACTCTAGTGCTATCCAATACAGCAGTGGCTATTTAGTTTAAATTTAAAATATTTAAAAGAAAGTCTAAACTTTAGTTCTTCAGTTGCATTTAGCACATTTTGAGTAATCAATAGCCACACATGACTAGTTGTTAACTGTGCGTGACATAGTAGATTACAGAACATTTCCATCATCACACAAAGTTTTCTTTGACCATGCTATGAGGTTTCAGTAACCCAATATTAATCCCATGTGACTGGCCACAGGGATGAGTCCAGGGGAGGATGTATGGGCCAGTTCAGGTAGGTAAGAGCCAGGCTGAGGATTTCTGTAAGGGTTGTGAGAGAGAAGTTCTCATGACTGTTGGAATGAAAGAGGGAGGAGTGATGGGAGCTGCTGCAGTTTCCCCAAGGGACACCCTGCTGAGAATGGACACCGTATGGAAGAAAAAATACCTACATACAGAGAGAAACCAGGTCATTGAGAATGCTTTCTGAGATCATGAACCAATAGTGCCTAAAGACTACCTGCAGAGTGTTTTAGTTTTTTGGAGACATGGTCTGGCTCTGTCACCCAGGCTGGAGTGTAGTGGAGCGATCTCGGCTCACTGCAACCTCCACCTCCCAGGTTCAAGCAAGCAGCTGGGGCTACAGGTGCGCACCACCATGTCCAGCTAATATTTGTTTTATTTTGTTTTTTGAGTTGAAAATTAAAAATGTATTTTATATTGTGGAATTGAAAAATCTAAAAGCACAGGACACATTTTCAGAAGAAAAATTTTACTTTTACCCACTTATATTAGAATATAATTATGTTAAATAAATCAAATAAGGAATCCAGAAGAAACTGTTCTTGAGTTAAGCCAAGTACACACTGACAATTTTGAGAAAGGAGAACACACATTAACAAAAAGAACACACAAGTTCAATGTTGTTTTGTTCTGTTTTTTTGAAGCCGAGTCTCGCATTGTTGCTGGGGATGGAGTGCAATGGCGTGATCTCATCTTACTGCAACCTCCGCCTTCTGGGTTCAAGCAATTCTCCTGCCTCAGCTTCCTGAGTAGCTGGGATTACAGGTGCCTGCCACCATGCCCAGCCAATTTTTTGTATTTTAGTAGAAACAGGGTTTCACCATGTTGGCCAGGCTGGTCTCAAACTCCTGACCTCATGATCTAGCTGCCTCAGCCTCTCAAAGTGCTGGGATTAAAGGCATGAGCCGCTTAACCTACTGTCAAATGCAAGTTTATATGGTGTGTGTTTTTAAAGGATTTAAAAAGCATGCTCCATCAGCATAATAGCTTTTTCTCATTTATCTAATATGCATTTCTGTCTGCTTGTGTACAGCAAAGGGTTAAAACCTGAATAAACTTGTTTATGATTTCAGAAATGTGCTATCTTAGAAATGTACTCCACAGAATGTACTTCACTGCTCCTACCACTGATTCTTCAAATAAGCAAAGTATGTCTTATCCCTTGAAAATATTTTTAAATACTAGCACTTTAAATTGAAACATTGATGGAAACGTAGCAATGTCAGGCACAATGCCTATACTTAGTCTTATTTAAAATAAGAATTGAATGCACAACAGAAAATTTATAATTTTCTTTATCATTGAAGGGGAAGGAAAGAAAGCAAGCAGAGGTGGGGGTATGGTTACACTATTTAAGGAAGAGCTGAATACAAAGAAAATGAGTCTTTCATAGTCTCAACAATTCCACAATGAATAACTGTGGATTATCTAATTTATAATTCACATTGGATCAAAAAAATTGGTTCCCCTCTGTGTATATCAATTTAATTCAAACCTTATTATCTTCAAAATACAAAGATGAATACTGCAAGATAAACTCTAACTGCAATAGGTATTTTCTAAGTAGAAGACCAACAAAGAGAATACCTCTTTCCAATGTCTTTTGATATGACAAGATTTTGCCAGAGTGGAAGACTAACACTTAAATAAGCATTCTCATGGCCAAGTAAGAAACTACAGTTGTTGTGGGTATTACCCTACAATTACCATATGTATCACATATTAAATTAAACTCAGTATTAAATATGCTTGCGTAATTAGGCTATTAATGGTGATAGCAGCGATGCTGCTGGTGGAAAAAGCCTGTCTTTAGCCTAAGAAAAGTAAAGGAGAAAAATGTAACAAGCGGAAAGCAGACACAGAGTTGGGCATTTTTTTTGACTAGGAAAGAGAATTTTAAGCATACAAATATTTTTTTAAAAAAGTACTCCTTTATTTCCCCTATGTGGAAATAATATGAAACATTTATTAGATATACTGGACAAGAACAGAACTAAGTACTCCAACTCTACTGCAGCATTACAAAAAAATCATCCTTTCACCACAGCGTGAGATGTAAGGGCAACCTGCCCAAGCATGCATTTTATATAAAAGACAGCAAGATTGCTGCTGCCCTGCCACATACTTCCAGTCCCTACCCAGATCCTTCTGACATACTGGTGGCCCCAGCTAGTTTTAGTGAAATAAATCTTTAAAGAAAAAGATCAAGCATTTAGAAAGACACGTCAAAATGTTTCAGGAACCACATATCTAACACAAACTTTATCCTCAAATGAGTTATGTTTGCCTAGAACTAAAAACCTTCTATGTCACTCAGATTAGAACAATAATCTTCCATACGTATCTTCCCTACCCAATAATTCAAAGGAAAAAAGTCCAAAATGGTTAGTAAAGAAAGATATAAGAATTAGCAGACCCTTTAAATTTGTTTTAACCATTTTTAAGATTTTAAAAGTGTTTAAAGTTTGTAATTCCTAGAAGGAAAACATTATTTGAATGAATACCCTAATGGCAAACCACTATAAAAAGCTTCATTTGCATTTGGGGGAGAGGGGTCGGGATTAATTCCTAGTAGGAAAACATTATCTGAATGAATAACCTAATGGCAAACCACTGTAAAATGCTTCAGCTGCATTTGGGGGAGAGCAGTAGCGATTATCTTCAAAGCACCCCAGCTCTCTTGATGAGGAGGTTAGAGGTACACTGGTTTGTATTACTGCAACATCCATAATGTGATCTAGGTTGCTTTTCCATCACCAAGGTCTTTATTTATCAGAAGGGCACTACTTGTGGCCTCCAAATTTGGCTGACAATTTACTGATAATATTTGTAACCTTTGGGTTGCTCTGGTATTTTGACGTATTTGCTGGGTGCCGAGCTACATCCTGGAAGGCCACCATAACTTCTGGATCCTGCATGGCTGCAAAAACCTCTGGATCACTAAGAATTTCATTAAGTCCAGGCATTCCAGCCATTCCAGGCATGCCCCTTCCCACTCCAGGCATTCCTCCGGGAAAACGACCAGGCGTTCCTTCAGGAAAGCCACTTGGAAAAGAGCCATACTGAGCTCCTGACTGTCGTCTGGCTTCTTCCTCCCTCTGGGCTCTCTCATGCTCTTCTCGAGACTTCTTAACTCTTTCTATTCTTTCTTTGATCTCTCGCTCTTCACATTTTTGCTCATACTTTCTCCGATGTTCTGCAATTTTCTGTGCCCTAGGTTGAACTTCTTTCAGCATTGCACTAGCATCTTTACCATAATACAATTTGCAGGCAAGGGCAAGATCATGGGCTGCTGCTTCCCAGTGGCCTGGAAGTCTGTGTGCTTTCCCTCGCCACTCGTAAGGCTGAACTGAATCAGGATTTATTTCAATGGCTTCGTCACAGTCTTGGATGGCAGCATTTTGCTTCTGTAATTTGATGAAGACACTGGCCCTCTTGGCATACAAAATGGCCAAGTGAGCATTCTGCTTGATGGCATCTGTGAATAAGTCTATGGCTTTCGGCAGTTCACTATAATTTAGGGCTTCAATAGCAGCCACTTTCTTATCATTTGCCTGATCCATCATCTCCTCTGTTACCTCTGCATTTTCATCTCTCATTTCTTGAGGGGCATCAGTGTCTGGTTCAATCACACCTTCATTATGAATTTCTAGATCACTTTCCTCACTTGATGGTTTGTCTGTCTTTAAGTCTTCCTCCACCTTCTTACTATCAGGTTTTTCTTCCTTGGTATTTTCTTCTGATTTAGCTTTCTGAATAGCAGGTGGTACTTTCCCCACCATCGTCTCCACTCACTCCCTCAGGAAGCACATTTCCTGAGTGTGCAGAATGCTTGGATCCTGCTTATGCATTTTCACAAAGGCCCAAAGCTCATTCACTTTGCGGGGTCCATGGTCGGGAAGCGGTGGGTGAAACTGAGGGGCTATGGCCTGATTCCAGGCCCAGGCGCTGGCTCAGCATGACCACGCAGAAGCGATTTTTGTATTGTTTTGGTAGAAACAGGGTTTTGCCATGTTGCCCAGTTGGTCCTGAACTCCTGGGCTCAAGCGATCATCCCATCTGAGCCTCCCAAATTGCTGTGATTATAAGCGTGGGCCACTATGCCTGGCCTACCTGCAGATTTCTAACTTACAAAAGCCAATAAATTTCTTTCTTGTTCAAGATTAATTTGCGTCTATTGTTTGGATATATAACTAAAGTAGTATTGACTGAGATATATAATTGAAAGTGAATGAACTGAAAGCAGTGTGGTTGTCTCTTTGATACCATCATAAAGCCTCAAAAGTGACTACAAGTATATTAAAAGAGGTTTTGAATTAAATTTTGATTCTAATTCAAAGATGAGAGTGACATGTAATTATACAGTTAAATGTATGCTGTTGTCATTTAGCAAAACAAAATTGTTTAAATCTGGCCGGGTGCAGTGGCTCACACCCATAATCCCAGCACTTCAGGAGGCTGAGGCAGGAGGATCACTTCTGTCCAGGAGGTCTAGACTCCCAGGCAACATAGCAAGACCCTGGCTCTATTAAAAAAAAGAAAAAAAGGAAATTGTTTAAATTTTATGTAGTTTATTTTCTTCTAAAAAGCTGTTATCACATCAGTGGGAGTAGGTTTATGTAATTGATAGCCCCTTAGAATCCATGGATATTTACTTATGTTAATATATAAAACAAATATACAAAACATAAATATTTGTTAATATATAACTGAGTTTTTCCCCAAATTTATCAGACTCACAAGTTATCCAGTTTTGCTTTATTGACATATAGGTGTTATATAATCTTTTCTTATACTGCTTAAAGTGACTTGTGGTTGATTTTGGTGTAGCCTACTTCCATCTAATAGCTGCAATAAATAATCTTTTTATATTGAGTAGTACCTCCTTATGATGATACAGAAAAAAATTTGTATAACTGAAATTTGTATTACTAAGGGGTTTTGTAGTTTCATATTTAATTTTTATATTTCTTTTCTCTTGTTTCTCACCCTCAGTTTTGTACCTACTGTGAACTAGTTTGATGGTCAGAAGAAGCAGTTTAATAAACTGAATAGGTGAAGAAAATATAAAGACCTCACTTGTTAACATTAAATAAAGAATGCTTTGGCAGGGCGCAGTGGCTCATGCCTGTAATCTCAGTACTTTGGGAGGCAGAGGTGGGCGGATCACTTTGAGCTCAGAAGTTTGAGACCAGCCTGAGCAACACGGTGAAACTCTGTCTCTACTGAAAATACAAAAATTAGCCGGGTGTGGTGGCCTGTAATCCCAGCTATTCAGGAGGCTGAGGCTGGAGAATCACTTGAACCCAGGAGGTAGAGGTTGCAGTGAGCTAAGATCATGCCATTGCACTCTAGCCTGGGTGACAGAGCAAGAGTCTATCTCGGGAAAAAAAAAAAAAAAAAAAAAAAAAGAATGCTTTAATTTCAGTACAGGCCTTTTCAACTACTTTTTAAAAAATATCTGTAATACGGCTAGAAAAATCTTCATTTTCACTCTGGCAACCTCAACAGCAATTTGTCTGCATATGCTACCGTTACATTGTCATTAAACAATATAGTTAAACAAAAATAAAAATGCCAAGAAAATAGATTTGTTTCTAAACATGGCAGAGGGTGGAATGTGGTACCTGGACTTGTTTTCTAACACAATCCACAAAATCATGTTTTCTCACATTTTAAAAATAGTCTACCAGGTAGAGGATATTCCACTTGCAGAAAGTCTCCCTCAGGAATCAGCAGGAGATGTCCAAAAAACACTCTCGGTCAACATGCTCACAATGACCAGAAAAAAGGACAAATTCCACTAGCATTGGGCTGTATACAGAGAACTATCATATCCCAGGCCTAGGGGATGATATATGATGCACCTGGAAAAGTGCATTCAGTTTGGATAAACTCAATTCCAGAAATATGTGGAAGATTGAAGAGAGTGAAGAGAAAAGAAAAAAAAAATGATGAAGTGACTGGGGAGGTGAGGTTGGGAAGGGAGCTTGAGAGGAAAGATTAAAGCAACTGGCTAAGTAACTTAAGATTTGACATGATAACAGCCAACAAATATTTAAAAATAGCAAATACTATAAAGACAGATAAATTACTTAGAATGGTTAAAGAGGACAGAGAAAGAAGCAGGATTGAGAAGCCTAATGTTCTGGCTATGTGTAAAAGAAGACAAAAACTGAAAACTATAGTAACTTTTGGAATAGTCTCTTAAAAAGTCTGTAGGAAGCTTTAATTCTTAGCAAATTTACTGCTAAACACAAAGAAAGCCATGGGTGTTGGAAGATAATGATTATAAGGAACGGATGGTGGCCTATATGACTAGAAATGTTCTTTCTTACTTAGTAGTTCTATAAATCTATTGTAATATAAAAATTCTAATTTATGTTGAAAAAGGGCATATTCCTTGCCATGAGGCAAGGTTTAAACCAAACTTTTAAAGAACCCATTATTACACAGTTTGCTCTGGTATCTCTAACTAACAGAGGGGAGAAAAGTGTTTTTAATCTGCAGTTTTCCAAAACCAATTCAACTAAAAATAATAAAAAATCTGAAATCCTGTCCATAAGGGTTAATAACTACAGAGGTGTCCAACAGATATTCAATCACAAAAATTCAAATGCTCTTTTCATTAAGCCTCTGGTGTCTTTTTCCATAGCTAAACCAAGATAATTGTTTTGGGGCTAATTTCTGTGACTATTTAATAACACCTCCTGCTAGACTTCTCATGTAAACTCAGCAAGAGGAAGCATCCAGAGTAATAGAAAAATATTCTGCTCATTTTATAGCTCAAATTCATACTTTTCTTTACAAAAGAGATACTGCTGTTTGAGTTTGGCAACTGCCATACCAACCACATTGGGGAAGATTGGATTAGGAGGCAAAGCTGACTATGCAGTAAAGTCACCACTCTCCAGCAGGATTTTTATGTAAATTCCATTACAATTCATACTTTTGTAGATAATGAAAAGGATACAAAACACTTTAAGGTTTCCAAGTCAGCAGACAATGAACAGGACAGTCCGCAAACCACTTTACTACATTTTTGACATTTGGTCACTCATATAAATGGGCTCTGTATTTGTTCTTCTTTCACAGAGGATTTTTTTTAATGCTACATTCTTTGTTTTTTTTTTTTTTCAGACGGAGTCTTGCTCTGTCATCCAGGCTAGAGTGCAGTGGCATGATCTCAGCTCACTACAACTTCCACCTCCTGGGTTCAAGCGATTCTTCTGCCTCAGCCTCCCGAGTAGCTGGGACTACAGGCATTCACCACTACGCCTGGCTAATTTTTTTTGTATTTTTAGTAGAGACGGGGATTTACCATCTTGGCCAGGCTGATCTCGAACTCCTGACCTCGTGTTCTGCCTGCCTCGGCCTCCCAAAGTACTGGGATTACAGGAGTGAGCCACTGCGCCTGGCCTTAATGTTACATTCTAATAGCTCATAGCTATACAGGTTATTGCTAATGTGTGAACATGAACTACAAAAAGTTCATCATGCTTTAAATTTCAGTAAGTGGCAGATTTTGCATTATGTTTCCTTAATAAAATATGGACAATCTTTTCTCCCAAAATGCTATTCTTTCAGAATGAAAAAAGAAACACATGGCCAGGCATGGCGGCTCACACCTGTAATCCCAGCACTTTGGGAGGCAGAGGCAGGCAGGTCATGAGGTCAAGAGATCCAGACCATCCTGGCCAGCATGGTGAAACACCCTATCTCTACTAAAAATACAAAAATTAGCTGGGCATGGTGGTGTGTGCTTGTAGTCCCAGCTACTTGGGAGGCTAAGGCAGGAGAATCGCTTGAACCCAGGAGGCAGAGGTTGCAATGAGCTGAGATCGTGCCACTGCGCTCCAGCCTGGTGACAGAGCAAGACTCCATCTCAAAGTAAAAAAAAAAAAGAAAGAACGAAAGAAACACACATACCTTATGGACTAATGGCAGTACCAGAGGGATATGCTTTTATAATTAACCAACCGCAAAATTAAAGTTATGTAGATTGATCTATAATTATTCTTTTATGTAATTTGTGATGACATGTAAGAGTAAAAGTATGTTTTCAAAAGGCTAGCCTCTAGAGACAGTATGTTTTTGGGTTTCCAAATGGATCTTTCTTAGCAATAGTCAATGACTATAACAGAAACAGTCAAGAAAAATATTCTGTAGCACAATGTACAAAATGTATTATTTTCCTTCTGCTATTGTCATTTTAGTTGCATATATTGTCTTGTGCTGGAAGGTGAAATTCCCATTAGTGTCAATGGAGAATCCAGGCATGGGGTAAAGGAAACCCAAGACTTTGGCAACAGTGACACAATTCTCCAAGTGAAGCAAAAATGCGAACAAAGTATGCATTTGAAATATAAAATATTCTGGTGATCCATTATCCCATTAGTAGAGTTGAAGTTTTTGGGGATGTATGCTCATCTTTATTCTGGGATGACTAACGCACATGTAGTATTCCCTTTGGTATATTTAATAATTTCAGTCAAAATAGGAAGCCTATTGACCTTTCACTTCATTGCCAAATCAAACAAGATTAGTCGTATGAACTGTGTCTCACTGATAGATGAATTTTGATGGTAAAAAGTCAAAACATGATGCATGGCCTTTGACTTGTAGTTGGCCTTCTGGAAGTCATGCTGTGCCTCTTTCCAAAGGAGAGAAGCCCAGACTGGGTTCCTGTGGACTTACGCAGAGAATCATATATAACTGGCTCATGACTTTTACACTCTAGAATGCTTCATTCTCAGGGAGCTCTCATGTGCATTCAAATGTTCCAGAAGCAGACATTCCCAAGCCTTTGCCTTGGGAAGTCCTGATAATTTAGAGAAACAGCCAGAAGAGAAAATGGAGACAACATGACCGACTGATGTGAAATAGAGGCAAAAAGCTCATGTATGCTAGTAAGATTTCATCCTTAACTCAGGACTTTTTTTTCAAGTTTCAGTTATTTATTAGTCAGTGTAATCACCAACAGATTACATCAACATGCTTTCATGCATTTAGAGAAGAAATATTTCCTGGTTCAGTGGAAAATTGTGCGGATGGCTTCTGGAAGACCTTCATTTTAAAGCAGCTTTACATTTTCATTTAATAATCTGGACGTTCTTTCTTCAGTTTGCTGTAATCCACATTCACTAAGTAGAACTTGTATTGATCATTGGGACCCAGTTTGTTTCAGGGCTCTGGGTTACTCTTTTTGTCTCAACAAACATTGGGATTGAACAATGCCAGACGCAAGAGATACAGGGCTGCTCTACCACCTCCAGCTCCAATAAATACAAAGAGGGGGATCAAGCTCGGATGCTTCTTGGCCTGATCTAAGATGTGGCGGAGCATGTTTGCAGCAGAGGCCTCTGATTGGAAAGAAGAAAATCAGCCTAGCCACCAGGCCCCAGGCTAAGTAGTATCTGCTAACTCAGGATTTTAGTGATTGCTTTGCGTGCAGTATCCCATATAAGCCTCATGACAATCCTATGAAGTAGGTGTGTTATTATTCCCATTTTTTGATGAGAAGACTGAGGACCAAAAACTAAATAGGACTTTATTTTTTTGAAGATCAAATGCTGTGTAGTGAGCCCATGTCCAGATTTCTTAACCACTTTAAATATTATCTTAATCCTCCTTATTACCACAAAACACACACACATCAAATGTAATTTACCTTCTATACATACTTTTCAGAATATATATTGATTTTTGTGGTTTTACCCTTTTATGCTGCTTTTGGTGGTTTCAAACCTGCTTTGACCTAGTTCTTAGGTACTGATTTTGTTGTTGATAGAGGTGGTGTACAGCTCTTTTATATGACCCTGACAAATCACAGCTGGTTGTAGTGCTTTAATTTCCCTCTAAGAAATTTTTCTCCAAAAGTGACAGCCGCACAGGGAAGAGATGGTAGAGATTACTCAGTTTGTTGTTGGTCTATAAGGTTATGACAGTAATAAAATGTAATTTCTGGGAATAAAATTATATTTTTAATGACAATAACAATACCCAATGAATGAACACAAAGTCGTACAGGCCCTGGACTAGATGCTTTGGGTATAGAAAGTCATTTAGTACTCAGAATAACACTGGGGAGTAAGTATTATTGTAAAAAAATAGAGCTTGAGTAATCTAAGGAGGATGTTTAAGGTCATGCAAAGTCTGTAGCAGAACTGATCAAGCACACATCTCTCTGCCTCCAGGGACCTTGCTTTTTCCTTTACCACATTGCCTGCCATATCCAGAAATATAAACTGTTCAAGCTACTTTCTTTAAGGCTAGAAATAAACTTTTAAGATCTGACAGACTGTGTTAGAGACCAAGTGAAGGTCATTAGTATAAAAATATAATAGTAACATGCTTTTCTTTCTTCACTTTCTATCACTTGAGTCTTTCTTCTCTCTGCCCTTGCCCCATTTTCATATGAAATGATATCATATATTTGAGTACCTTGAGCAATTATGATGCTGTAGGGCTTTGAAGAGGCAAGCCATCCCTAACTTTAGCATTGCCAAGCTTACAGGCGCCTGTGGGAACAGAACATCTTGCCTTTCTTGATCTGGTTGGCCTCAAAACCTCAGCTATTAATTATAATCCAGGTACTGTACAGGAGACCTAAGAACTTTACTTCCTTTGACTTCTGTTCCTCATTAGGTTCTGTGACCTTGGTCTCATGGAGAGACAATGGGAAAAAAAGCAGGGGGATAAGAGATATTTCCCCCTCAGCACTTGGCCATTTGACATGTATGCAGAGCTATATTTGTCTCTGTCTCATCCTTTTGAAGGTAAGCTTGTGGGGAGTACCAGGCATGTCATGTTGCATTAAGTGCTCAGCACACTCTTACTCCATGCTTAACATAATAACTCTCATATTCATTCATGAGAAAAGCCTCCTTTTCTTATGTCCAGCCAACTGAAAAGATTCATAAGGATGATTTTAAAAGGTTGAAAGGCAACTTTAAGCACAGGAATTTACAAGATGCACATACACACTAACAGAAAAATCTCACAGGGGTAAATTATACTATTTGAGTTGTTGCTTTTTCTTGTGTTTAGACCTAATGTCTGCATAAAATGTTTGTTCAAAGCTAGTACATATTGTATTACTCAAGCATATATATATGTCTCTTTAGAATTAAAAAAGGAAAAAGCAAATCCCATCTGTTGGTGAATAAATATGGCTTTTTCTTCTGTACATTTGAGTGGCCTGTTTGGTTGCAAGCTTATAGTACTTATTTAAAAAAAAAAAAGATTTTACTAAATTGGCTTCCTCTAGAAAATAAATCTGGATATGATCAGGAGCAGCCAAAGCAAGAAGCAGTAAAATCCAAAAATAATGTCACAAACAGCTTAAGTCACTTAACTTTATGTAAATCTGAGGAGTAAAAAAGAAAAAAAATAGAGCAAAAAAAAAATGTCTGAACAAAGCAGGTTAAATACTGGGAAGAGAGAATTATTGCATCAAAGAAAAAGAAACAAAAGAAATTATAGGCTATTCTTCTTTTACTGGAAAGAAATTAAGGACTTACACTTATGATACATTGAGTAGAAGCAACTACAAAAGAAAAAAAAAAAACATGCCCAAACCTGTACTTGAATCAGGGTGGAGTGACTACCTGCCACAATTATATAAAACTGTCTCAAGTTATTGTTACAGGATTATTTCTGAAATAGGAAATATTCAAGTATGTAGCACACTTCTCAGAATTTTCTCCCCTCCATCAGTAAGTTATAATATTTCAGCACACAGTAAGTGCCACATTCATTAACTTCTAATACTGAATTCGAGTTTTCTAAATCTTCTTTATCCCCTTTAGAATTTTGTGACTGACTTCTGTCATATTGTGTATAAAAATGTATCAAAATGTTGCATGTTTTTACTCTATAAATTGCTAGGTAAAAATTATTTCTTGAGTATTAAGCACATATGTATGCCTTCTCCCTGCCCTGCTCCATACTATAAAAAGTTGCTTGAGGTGAAATGATTAGTCAATGTTTTAAAATAAAGAAATCTCTTGATGCATATATTTTTAAGAAGTTTGATACCACTCAGCCTTTATCTTTGCCTATAGTGAGGTAACTGTTTATTCCTTATTTTCTGAGGCAATCTTAATTTATGTCTCTTGCTCTGATACAATCAACAATAGTATCCACTTTTACTTTCAAAAGTATCCAAATTTAAATGATAAATGATATAGGTATCTGATATGGTTTGGCTGTGTTCCCACCCAAATCTCCTCTTGAATTGAAGCTCCCATAATCCCCATGTGTCATGGGAGGGACCTGATGGGAGATAATGGAATTATGGGAGGAGGATTTTTCCATGCTGTTTTTGTGATAGTGAATAAGTCTAGCGAGATCTGATGGTTTTATAAAGGCTGCTCTCTTGCCTGCTGCCATGTAAGACATGCTTTTGCTCTTGCTTCACCTTCTGCCATGATTGTGAGGCCTCCCCAGCCATGTGGAACTATGACGCCATTAAACTTATTTTCCTTTATGTATTACCCAGTCTCGGGTATTTATTTATTAGCAGCGTGAGAATAGACTAATACAATATCTCTACCTAATATCAAGGCAGCATGGCATGGAATGATCTAGGGCTTTTGAGACAAACCCATCAGGGTCTTTGGGTATTTCCATCATTTAGTTACTGTATAAACTTGGGTGATTACTTATCCACTCTGAGACCAATTTTTCGTCAGCAGCATATGGATAATAATAGCTCAGACTTGTTGAGATAACACAAATGCTAGTATTATGTCTGGGTACATACACAAATGGGGACAATCAGATCAACTTATAAGATCGTTGTGCAGTTTACTTAAGATGATGAATTTATACATAGTGCTCAGCACATGGTAGATATGCAAAAAATATCATTTTCATGACACTCATTCTCATCATCATCACTATCATTGGCCATTAGTGGCTCTTTGTAAATATTACAGTTAATCGTTTCTTCCCTTCTAACCTTACCTCTTCTGGTATATGCTGATGTCACATCTGTGAAACATGCTTAGAAATATGTATTTTACCCACAACAAGCAGGAATTGGGAGCACTTTTAGACTTCTTTGCACACTAACTGAATGGCATTTGTTCTAGTTACTGGGCAAAACACACTGGTTTGTTTGACATAAAGAATGAATGTCTCAGAGTGTATCTCAAAAGTCCCCTCAATGCAGAGGACTATGAACTCCAACTCTTGGATGCCCTAGGAAGATCCTAGGTCCTTCCCTCTCAAGATGGAATGCCTTGGAATTCTCCATCTTCAAATGATTTTAATTCTATTTCATTATATACCTCTGTTTTTTTTAATTTAAAAAATATTTTAAGAATCTACTATCGGGCCAGGTACAGTGGCTCATGCCTGTAATCCCAGCACTTTGGGAGGCCAAGGCAGGAGGATCACCTGAGGTCAGGAGTTTGAGACCAGCTTGGCCAACATGGTGAAATGCCATCTCTACTAAAAATACAAAAAATCAGATGGGTGTGGTGGTGCGTGCCTGTAGTTCAGCTACTCAGGAGGCTGAGGCACAAGAATCACTTGAACCTGGGAGGCAGAGGCTGCAGTCAGCTGAGATCATGCCACTGCACTCGGGACTGGGTGGCAGACTGAGACTGTCTTAAAAAAAAAAAAGAAATCAACTGTCCAGGTAAATTGGTGCTCCAGCAGGATGGGCAGTGTGTTTTATGGGGCTTATCTTACTCCTGATATATCTCTGCCTATTCCCAGTTACATATATCCCGGTTTGAGAAAGAGCAGGGACTTCCCAGTTGGACACAGCTGGCTTAGAAGCCAGCTCTGCACACTATGCGCTTTTGTAACCTTTGGCGTATTACTTAATGTCTCTGAACCTCAGTCTCTTGGTCTTAAATATGGGAGTATATAATACCTATTAAATTGTTTGATAATTAAATGTAATCATATTTGTAAGGCCACCAAGTCATATGTTAGGAATTGAATCCATGTCAGTTATTTCATCTTTTTTCAGTGTTAGTTAAAATAGTTCAATGACATCTTGTAAGGTCACATTGATGAAGACCGATTTGAGTTTATTTCTATTGGGACACAGAGCCCAAAAGTATTTGAAATAGATGACATCTGGCTTACCACATAAAAATGTCTATGCAATACAACATGGAATCTCATGCAACTATCCAGGTCCTTCCTTCCAAGTTCCCATAGTGACTCAACCTTGAGTGGTAATTGTTTATTAATGGCCTTACTTGACTGGGCATACATTTTTTTTAATCCAATTGCTGTATAAAAACCATATGGTTGAGATGTTTTTAGGCTTTAGAAAGCATTGGTAAAATGAAAACAGAAATCATATTCCAGGCACAGGATTCGATTAGCCAAAGACTTCGTTATTTGGCTGACACTTTGGTGTCCTTCAGGATCACACTCAGATATATTCTCCTTTAAAAAGTGCTCTGAAAAGATTTTGTGCTTTCCTCTATCACTGTACTTATTACAAACCACTGAAAAAGCATGTTCATTAATCTGTCTTCTCCCTTAACCTTTCAATCTCTAAAGTAGGTTCTCAAAGTGAAGTCAGCAGATCCTCTGGGGTCCCTGGACCCTTTCAGGGGGATTTACAAAGTCAAATCTATTTTCAAAATAATACTAAGACATTATTTGCCTTCTTCACTCTGTTGAGATTTGTAATGATGACAGAAAGCATTGGTGTATAAAACTGCTAACACCTTAGCATAAGTTAAAGCTGTGGCACCAAACCATATGTAACACTATAGCCATATTCTTAACCACCTCACACTTGCAATAAAACAAAAACAAAAACAACACAAAACAAACAAAAAAAATACCAATTTCAGTTAAGGATATCTTTTTAAAAACAATGAAATCATTGTTAATTTTATGAAATCTAAATATCTGAATATACATCTTTAATATTCTATATGACAAAATGGATGCATGCAAAAAGCACTTTCACTGACTGCTGAAGTCTGATTGTCTTGAGGAAAAGCACTTGTGAGGTAAATGTTTGAGGTGTAACCTGAAATAGCTGCTCTTTTCATGAAATACCATTTTTACTTTGAAAAGCAACTGACAGACAAACTATGGTTATTCAGACTTCGGTGTTGTGCAGATATTTTTTAAACAATGAATGAAAGCAAGCCCAGTCACTTCAAGGAAAACAATCAATAGTACTTATTGCCAATGATAAAATTCAAACATGTAGACAAGAATTGTAACCTGAAGAACAATTTGTATCTGTCACTGTGAACTTGACAGCTTCCTAATATGTAAAGACTTTCTGATGAGTTTGGTGGTGATATTAACAGTGGTGATTCCTTTTAAAATGTTTTATGAAATATGCTGACATTTAGGGAAATCTGCAAAATTCAGTGAAACAATACTTTCTAAATGACCAATGCATGATGTTACAAAATCATGCATGTAGTTTATGGGTTAAAGATCTATTCAAATGTAAGATTAACCAATGTATTTTAATGCAGCAGATTTTTAAATGTTCATTGATATGGTTTCAAATTCCACCTTGCAACTAACCTTTAGTAAACTATTTGTCAAAGATTTGTTCAGTATCAAAAAAGAATAGCACACTTATCTGAAAAGGCTATGAAAATATGCTTCCTTTTTAGTGTCTAATATCTGTGCAAGGCTAATTTTCTTCATAAATATGGAATTAACAATTAAATATTTTAAAATTTCTCATTTTAATTTCTAATGTGGTAAATAATGAGAGATGAAACTCACAAAAATAAAAGTTGTGTTTTTTTTTTTGAGCAGAGTCTCACTCTGTCACCCAGGCTAGAGTGCAGTGGCGTGATCTCAACTCACTACAATCTCCGCCTCCCAGGTTCAAGTGATTCTCATGCCTCAGCCTCCTGAGTAGCTGGGACTACAGGTGTGCACCACCATACCTGGCTAACTTTTTGTATTTTTAGTAGAGACGAGGTTTTGCCATGTTGGCCAGGCTGGTCTCCAACTCCTGGCCTCAAGTGATCAACCTGCCTCCCAAAGAGCTGGGATTACAGGCATGAGCCACCACGTCTGACAAAACTTTTTGGACTCCTCAATAATTTTTGAGAGTAGAAATGGGTTCTTAGGTCAAAAAGTTCGAGAACCACTGTTATAGAAAGCAGCACTGTTTATCTTTCTATCCAGAGTACCTGAGACTTGTGCAGTACTTCAAATTGGTTTATTTAACAGGTGGATGAGTGATAAGTGGATATTGCATATAATGCCAGAAGAATCTGTCACATGTTAGAAAATACCTTGATATGCAATACGTGATGAATCAATTAAATTGCAATTTAATATTTCCCCCTAGTTTTGTTTCCTCATAATGCCTATCTCCAAAACAGATAAGGAGACAAGCCACAGGTGACTAGTTAATCAGCCATGATTAATCAACTAATTAAGTCAAGTTGAAGTGCTGAGGTGGGTGGGGAACCAGTTATTTCTCTGTAACTCCCTTCTCTGATAGCCAAACAATTGACTTTACTTCTTTCATTATCAATATATACATTTTACAACAATTTGTTTGGGATAGGATAGTTTTTAACATATTTTGAAAAATTTTTTAAAGCTTGATTGACCATTTGTAAATATTTCTTTATAATGATCCTTTCAGGCACATTTAGTACTCACCTCAAAATTTCAAATGCCTCTTAATGGTGTGGAGAAGAGAGACTGATGGGCAGAAAAACTGGGAACTGTGGCGACCGTGAGTAGGGGAATCAAGTGTCAGCTAGATCAACACATAGCCTAAAGACTCACAGAAATGGACTGGGTGCAGTGGCTTGTGCCTATAATCCCAGCACTTTTGGAGGCCGAAGCAGGCGGATCATGAGGTCAAGAGTTTGACACCAGCCTGACCAACATAGTGAAACCCCATCTTTACTAAAAATACAAAAATTAGCTGGGCATGGTGTCGGATGCCTGTAATCCTAGCTACTCAGGAGGCCAAGGCAGGAGAATAGCTTGAACACGGAGGTGGAGGTTGCAGTGAGCTGAGATCATGCGACCGCACTCTAGCCTGGGTGACAGAGCGAGACTCCATCTCCAAAACAAATAAACAAAAAGACCTTCGGAAACAAGAATAAAGTTTAAATTAAAAAAGAATAAAACCTCCAAACACTACGGTAGTCTTTTTTTAAAAGTTTTATACTGCTATTCTACTTCCTTCAAGCCAGAGTCATATCTCTTAAAAGAGAAAATATCTTCTTGATAACTGTATACATGGGAAACAGCAGAAGCAATTTGGAATCCGTAGTACATTTTTTAAGTCTCACTGAATAGAGGAGATAGTCTCTTGCAGGAAAGGAGCACCACTGAGTTGGCTGATGCAGTTAACATACTAAACCCAAGAGCTAAAGCTAATTATTCCATAAAGCCTATTTTATCCATTGTAAAATGGATTTTGTCTCTCATGAGGTTGGTGCAAAAGTAATTGCTGCTTTTGCAGTACTTTTAATGGCAAATACCACAATTACTTTTGCAACACTCTAATGACTTCTCTGAAATTAGGATAACTTGTTCAACCAGTAGAATATCATAGTATCATTGTCAGAGTTTTAGTTTTTCTTTTTAAAATATAAAATAAGTTACATCTTACCACTGATAGCATCTTAGATTCAATTAAATATAGTAACTCAGAAAAAAAATGTTTCATTCTATAGTTATATGTGAGACCATATTCAGAAGAGTGGTCTCTAATACTTTGTCTGTTTTCCTTTCCTGTCCCCTTGGAAAATAATGGACCCGTCTAATGAGCATGTAAGTTGATTTGTTTCAAGGCAAGGTAAGCAAGTTTGAATGGCACTGTTTGATCCCTAAGAACTTTAGAGTTTGGTAGAAAGCTTATACAAGCCCAAAGCAAAAAAGAATGAAAGTGTTTAGCTGAAGTATATAAATAAAAGGTGATCACATAACAGATTTCTGTAGAAGGAGTTCATCCTAATTTTTATACTTCAAAATATTACACATTTCCTAAGCTTACAATTTAGTATATATATATATATATATATGTAAATTTTAATGCAAACAATAGTATATGCAATTAACCTTTGCATTACCCTTCTTTTCTGAAGTGCCAAGGAAAATAAATGTGTGCAAAAATATTTATGCCTACATCACTATCTGTGCATTGGCTAAACAATCAAAAGTACTTCTGGAGATGCATGTATGAAAATTAAGAGCATTCCCACTTCCTCAGTCAAGACAGTCATGCTGTTCTGGCGGCAGATACGCATAATGGAAACAGTATTGCTTTAAATAATCAAAATACACAAAGCCACATTTTTCTGAGTGATTGGAAATAACCCTGACAAATGCTTGTATTTGGTAAGTCATGAGCTAGCCAAGTTATGTTTGCATAAAAATAATGAAAAGCATTTTTAAAAAATGTAGTAAGCATATAAAGCAAGGCATTCTCTTGGTAATGATTTCTTTGACGGATAAACCAACAACCATGCAGGGCAAGTTTATGAAGGTGCCTCCCTGAGTGCTTCAGAGTGTGTGTGTATGTGTGTGTGTGTTTGTGTATAGGTACACAAACATATACACAAAAATAAGAAGTTGGCAAAAATTATATAAATAGCAGAGATATTCTTATAACTAAAAAGAAATAGAGAACAAGCATAGGCATTTGAAATAGCTACTTACATTTTGAAAAGAAGAACACAAACTAAGTGCAATTGAATGCTCTGTGAATATGGCACATGGATAATTCATATTCCCCATACATAATTCTTGGATAATACAGAGATTATCTATTAGGTAAAAACATAATTATATTCTCTTCCAACAAGCTAGATACCATACCTCAGCTGCACACTTAAACAGATATCTGTATGTAGTTGAAGAGGATTTGTTGGTGACTAATAAAAAAGTATCTGAATAGGGCAAAAATAATATTCTACTCACAGGTAATATGGTGCTATTTGTTATCAAATTGCTTTGGGTAGACCCAAGCACTGAGCATCCAACATGTGTATGCAACAACAACGATAAACACTCAAGCGAAAGCCAAGGAAATATATACATTCATTTAGGTTTTTCCAGATTACCATGGTTTTTAAACTAAGCATAACAAGGTGGGGAGACTGACCACTGAATTTGCTACATGGATAGCAAAGCTACTGTGAGAACTGTATAGCCTTTAAAAATCACCAGGCACCAAGAAACACACTTTACATGAAAGGATTATCATCAAGGACTTTTCCTATGCGCAGGTTATACAAAACAAAAAAATGTGTACATTCTCCTATGAGGATAGATTGTGTTCAGAAAGATAAAATAGGCCATGAACAATGGGTAGAGTAGAGATGACTTTCTTGGGGGAAAATTCCTTTAATTCCTAAGCATGAATTATAGGAAGAGCCTGATTGTGATTTATGGCCTTAGTCATCCTTTTTTTTTTTTTCCAGATAATTGTACACTGTATTTTTTTTTTCAGATAATTAACCTTAGTCATCAAGTCTTTCCCCATTAACTGCCACCCACCTTCACTTGAGGATGGGAAGTAACAGCTTGAGAGAAACCAGGATTACAACAGGCCTCCGATTGGGTAAAATGGTCAGCAGACCAAGTTAAATTGGTACCACTTTCCTTACCCTTTGACGTAGTCCCTATTTCTTATATTCTCTTCCCCCAATTTCTGGCTAAACTCCTAGAAAGCTTAATGCTTTGCTTTTGTTTCAATATTAACACACATAGAGCCATTTGGTAAGTCCTTATCACCCAGCTTATGACTTCTCTTCCTATAAAGAGAAATCTCTTCATGAAATCCGTCTCCTGAAAGTCATCCATGACTAAGTCATTGTGACATCTAATGTTCTCATATTTCATCTTCCTCGTCTCTGTCTCCTCCTTGTTGCTTGGTGAGGCCTTGCTTCCAGAAACTCTCCACCCCTTCTTCGTGTCTTGGGACATTCTCGGTTTTCTTTATACCTGTGTGACTGTAACTTCTGTTGCTTTCCTCTTCGCATTCTTGGTGTATGTGATCTTAAAATTTGTTTCTTAGCCCTCCTCTCGCCTGTTCTCTCTTTTCGTTGACAGTCTCACTTATCTTTGGGTCTTGTCTGCAAAGGATGCCCATAGCTCTGCTGTTAGCCCTGCTGTCGACATCCTCAGTGCTAAATAGAGGTTTCCACCTGCATGCTGTTCTTCTCTAAAAAGACAAGCTCTGGGACCTAAAAACACTCATTATGTCCAAATTGGATTCCATATCTTCCTTCTCACATTTACATCTCCTTTGTTTCCTATTTTTTCAAAAATGTCATCACCAAGGTTTGAAACTTTAAAGTCAAATATGATAGCTTTCCTGTTTCTCTCTGCAATAATATGCAAAACTCTGTCAATTTCTCCGCTAAGGTACGGCCACCATTTATATCCTCTTTTTCATCCCTTTTTAAATTTTTTATTAAATTTTTATTTATTTATTTATTTATTTATTTTTGAGACAGAGTCTCACTCTGTCACCAGGTGCCAGGCTGGAGTGCAGTGGCGCGATCTCGGCTCACTGCAACCTCCGCCTCCCGGGTTCAAGCAGTTCTCCTGCCTCAGCCTCCCAAGTAGCTGGGACTACAGGCACGCGCCACCACGCCCAGCTAATTTTTGCATTTTTTTAGTAGAGACGGGGTAGACCTCACCATGTTGGGCAGGATGGTCTTGATCTCCTGACCTCATGATCTGCCCGCCTCAGCCTCCCAAAGTGCTGGGATTACAGGCGTGAGCCACCACACCTGGCTTAATTTTTATTTTTAAAGACAGGGTCTTGCTCTGTCTCTCAGGCTGGAGTATATATAGCTCACATAATCACAGCTCACTGCAACCTCAAAATCCTGGGCTCAAGGGATCCTCTTGCTTCCGCCTCCTGAATATCTAAGACTATAGGCTTCTACCACCATGCTTATCTAACCTTTAAAATTTTTTATAGAGATGGAATCTCACTGTTGCCCAGGCCAGTCTCAAACTCCTGGCCTCAAGAGATCCTCCCACCTTGGCCTCTGAAAGTGCTGGGATTATATAAGCCTGAGCCACTGCACCCAGCCTATCTCCTCTTTTCTATAGGCTATCTCAATAGCTGCCTAAGTGCTCTTTAGACTCTTCTGCATCCAAACAACATTATACATTGCTGCCAGAAAAATAAAACACAGGGCCAAGCGCGGTGGCTCATGCCTGTAATCCCAGCACTGTGGGAGGTTGCGGTGAGTGGATCAGGAGGTCAGGAGTTAAAGACCAGATTGGCCAAGATGGGGAAACCCTGTCTCTACTAAAAATACAAAAATTAGCTGGGTGTGATGGCGGGTACCTGGAATCCCAGCTACTTGGGAGGCTGAGGCAGAGAACTGCATGAACCTGGGAGGCGGAGGTTGCAGTGAGCAGAGATCACACCATTGCACTCCAGCCTGGGCCACAGAGTAAGACTCCATCTCAAAAAAATAAAAAATAAAATAAATAAAACACAGTTTTGTTCATGTTTATGTACATTTCCATATCAAAATGCATTTGCTTTAGACATTTGCCTTGCCAATATTTTTCTTTTTCTGCCGAAGAAGTGTCTTTTTCTGTTGTCATCCTCTTTTCCTCTCTTTGGTGCCTCTATGTCATCCAGTGTTCGAGTTTAACAGTTTTGTTAGATGATGAATTCCTTAAGTAAAAGTCCTGATATGTTTATCTTCAATTCCCTCACATACACTCCAGTGCCTGATATAAAGTAGCTCCTCAAGAAATCTTTGGTTTTGAATTAAGGTATTATTCCTGTGTTTAAAAATCTTCAACAGTTCCTATTTGCTACATGTTACAAACTCCTTTACCTGATCAACAGGACCCTTAGACTTGGGATCTGGGAAAGGTGGAGAAGAGGAAAACAGAGAAAGAGGACCAAAGAAGAAGGAAATTGGAAGCAGCAGCAAATGGCACCCCAGAAGTATTCTGAGACCGTTTTTGTCTTGTTCCTTTTCCTACTGATTACTATCTGGTCCTTGAGGGCCCAGACATACACATACCTCTACCACCAATCTTTCCAGGAATCTCAATGCTCAGTGCCCCTGTTAGACCATACCCAGTCCTGCCGTTCCCAGGGCATACCCTGTGTCCACAGGCAGCCACTTAGTGACTGATGTGCTATGCTGTATCTCAAGGCAGGAAAACCGGACTAGCCAGCTAAGCCTAAGAATGCACCTACCTTAAAATGCTAATGGTCATTCCAGACATATTAAGCAGACAGTCAGACTTTAGGGCATTCTCTTTTTGCCAAGTAATGCATAGGTACTTTATTTAATTGGTTTTTAGGAGATGGCTGCCCTGAATTTGGTGTTTCACCCAGGTGGTATGAGCCAACAGGAATCTGGGTTGTGTAAGAGGGGAAGTGGGATGATGAAGGGAGGCCTAAGCATCCCCATACAGGTTTGTTTCATGTAGCTAAATAAATACATTTACTGTTACCAGCAAGGCCAAAGATGAGCAGGGGAAAGGGGTAGCTCCAGAGAGATGATGGATTTTTCCTTAAAGACTAAGCTCTTGGCCAGGTGTGGTGGCTCATGCCTGTAATCCTAACACTTTGGGAGGCTGAGGTGGGCAGGTTGCTTGAGCACAGGAGCTCGAGACCAGTCTGGGCAACACGGTGAAACCCCATCTCTACTAAAAATACAAAAAATTAGTTGGGTGTGGCAGAGTGTGTCTGTAGTCCCAGTTACCCAGGAGGCTGAGACAGGAGAATTGCTTGAACCCTGGGAGGCGAGGTTGCAGTGAGCTGAGATCCTGCCACTGCACTCCAGCTGTCACTGCCCTCCACCTGGGCGACAGAGCAAGACTCCATCTCAAAAACAAACAAACAAACAAACAAAGACTAAGCTCTTTTGTGCCTTATCTGCCTGCTTTACTTCATATGCAGATATCTGCCCCACACTTCCTCCCTCAGTGTAGAATGCAAGAGCACTAAGTAAAAATAAAACAAACAAACAACAAACAAAAAACCTGTTACTTTTGGCTTGTTGATATTGGAAAATGTAAACTTAGAGACTGTTAGGTAATTCCAAGTCCAGACTCATTTAACCTTGGCACAAGTTAATGTTTAAGTGAAACTTTACAATAACCAGTTTCCATTTCTTCATTCTCCTTAATTTTTTTTACCCATTTTCATTGCAAATTGTTTTAAATTATTTTGCTCTCCCTTTTCTTCAGCAAGAGAATAAAGTTGTTTTCATCTCTGTGTCATTTCTACCCTTTCCTATACTTACTTTCCCAGGAGATGATCTCACTGATGTCCACATCGGACCAAAGGCATCTAGCACATACTTTCCTAACTTTCCTCGCCTCCACCTCAGATTTTCTGTCACCATCCTCTTTTCCTAAATAAGGTAACAACAACAACAACAACAACAGAAAACAGAAACTCTCTAGCTAGCATAACTACCTGGACTCTCCCCAGCTCCAGTTCCATGAATGACACATTTCCCCTAACAACTCCAATTGTTCTTGCTCCACTGGTTCCTTCCCTTCTACAAACATGATCAAATTTCCACGTTCTAAACTTTTTCTTGCTTACTTCTTCCCTTTCACTTTCTGGGTACAGATTCCTCACATTTGCTATTTTCAATTATTCTCCCCTTCATTCTTCTCATGCTCTTGAACTACGTCTTCTGTGGAATACATATTTCAGCCCACAAATCTATGGAAACATTTCTTGTGGCCTAATCATTGCTGACTCACTAGCTGTTTTCAGCCCTTCTGTGGTTCTCACGCTGTATTAATCAGCACGATTGACCATCCTGAACTAGCCCAGTGTGTTGTGCTTCTATACTGGATTACACGCTTTCTTCATCTCTGTAGCTAGTTTTCTCATGTTTCCTGAACACTTTCCAGTTCCAGAATAAATTTGCTTCTTTCTTCTTTACAAATGTATTATCTTTCTTTCCTGTCCCTTAACAGCTTCATGAAATTACCTGCATCATCTATGAATATGATTCCTTTCATATATCACCATAGCCCCATTAGAATTCATTTCGTACAGGCAAAATCCCCTGTGATTTGTTCTAACTCTCCTTGGTAAAGATATCAGTAACCCACATAACAAATATTGTTTAATATTTTGATCCCAGCAAGATGTTGTTTTCTTAATTCATACATGTTTTGGAAATTTTTCTTTTTGTTTTGTTTTCTAATCATGTGTGTCTGACATGATCATGATAGAGCTATAAAGAAAAATTGTTTGAACTCAGGGTACTTGCAATTCATAGTTATTCTCTGAAAACTACTGTTCCCAAATTAGTGTGTTATACATCATGAAGATACTCTTAATTTCTTTCACCATCCTGGATTTTCTTCTTCCTTCTTGCATAGTTTTGATATGTAGCATGAGAAGGTTATGACTACTCTGAAAGTGAAGTGGAAGGCTAGGTGGTATGTATGAGTGTTTTTATTGTCACCTTCCATCTTTGAACATGTACATTGGCAGATTTTTTAGAAAGAAGGGGCCGTGCTGCCTAGCTGGTGTTCCTCAGCTGGTCATATTGAAAACACATAAGTAGATGCCTGCCGACTTTTGGTCAGATCCAACGGGATAAAGTGCCCGTATCCACCTACATGTTGTGTTCACCTTTTTTCCTTGAGAAATGACTATTCTTACAGACATAGGCTTTCAGGGAAAGATATGACAACTTTCCTCTTCAGTCAATTCTTATAAAACTTTTGGGCTTGCCTGATAGACTCTTTCACATATCCTTTAAATTTCCATTCAACCCTCAAGGCAGAGAGGTTGCTTCCTTCATCTTACACAAGAATAGGGTTGAAAGAATATCAGAGAGCAAGTCAGGCTCCCAGAAGAACCATGAAAACTGTATTTATGGAAGGCCATAGATTCAAGTTTCTGTAATATGGGCTTTCCCCAAGGTAATGACTGCTAAAAGCAGGTATTTCCCAAGGAACTGAGTAAGGTTCCTTTCTGAGACAATTCCTGGGAGAAAAGACATAGACAATGCAGAGACTCTATCTTTCTTGCTTACTACATATAGTATATCCTCTGCTTTGTAGTGTCTGACAGAAATGGGTGCTCCATAAATATTTGTAGAACTAAAATGCATTGAAATGTTGGCAAGAAAACTGACAGCATTGATAGTAGTACCAGATTTGGGGGACTTGGGCAAATTCCTTGTTTTTTTATACCATTTCCTTAATAAATTATCAGATGTTCCTAGGGTAGTGATTTAGGTAGACTTTTTCCCTTAGGGTGTTGTCAAGGTAGTTAGGAATTTGGTTGAAGCTGATCTCCACAGAAAGATTGAGTGGTCAGAATGGAAAATCTCACCGCAGGACATTTAAGAGTAGCTACTTTCACAAAGAAATCAGTCCTACTGAAGCTTCTGGAGCTAGCCAATGCTGGCTACAAGACACTAGATTCGACAGACAAGTAGGCAATACAGCTGTGCCTCTCCCTTTGTTCCTCCACGGGATTTAATCATAAACTTATATTGTTTAAATTTAGTTTCACCAATTATAAAATATGATCAGTTTGGACAATTACGTGAAATGTCAAATAGAAATATCCCAGACCTGGCATCCACGTTACTGATATCAAACGGTTATAAATCAGTGTTCTAGTAATGTTTAATATACTCTCAACGGTTTTTTAGAAACCCAAAACATTTTATTTTAATCAAAAAGAAAACAAGGTATGTCAGAGATGAAAATGACATACATATTTTTGTGCTTATTATTTAAAGAAAGGAGAAACATCTGAAATCTGTTTGCTAACTACAGTATAATACAAATTAGCCTGCAGGCACCGTGTGCCGTACCCTGTCTGCTTGCCAGCCCTGCTTAGTCCCAACGTATTAATGAGCAAGTGCAAGTATTTGAACAATCAGCATTTCTGCATTTGCATGCAAACTCTCATGCTGTGTAATTATACACAGAGCTGGCACTCAAATTAATTAAAGCTGATTTTTCTGTGACTGCAAACTGGTCATATCCTCAGCTTTGCCTTCCTATGAAGTCATCACTCTACATTCAACGTGACACGCTGTCCCCAGCATTCTTAGTAATGCTAATGTTCCACAATTGTGAATCCGGCAACGTTTTAGAGAGCAGCTGACAATGGCTGGGTGTTCTTATGCTTTTTCCTCTCCTATCTTTCCCCCTTCTGGTATAAAGATAAAGAACAGCTTTGAACACTTGCTTTGTAATTATCTCAAATACTAATGCAAACAAATTACATATATTGTTTCAGTGGGTTCCCTCCTCTCTTTTATGACTCCACCCACTTGATTAGAGCTTACAAACAATTCATCAAACTTTAAAAATGTGTTTATTCGATGCCAAGAAACAATTAGTTGTGATGGTTTTAGCCTTAATTTTGAAAAGGCTTTAACAAATGATGTTTTATTTTAAAAGATAAGGATCTCATAATTCAGAATCAGGGAGATTAGGAGAGAAAGAAGCAGCAGTGACTGCTAGATTTGATTAAGACTTTTTGAATCCTCATCAAACAGACTGGACTTGAAAAAGAGACTATTATTTGCCAGAGAGATCCAGAAATGTTAACATCTGGGACAGAAGGCTTTCCTCAACTCTTCCACAATAAAGCCATCTCCTTTGGTTTCTCAGTTCCTCTGAAGGAACTGTTCCTGTGACAATTCTTTTGAAAAGACATCCTCAGAGCAATTAAGATGTCATTATGATTCTCTTTTCATAAATTTAAATCTCTGAATAAAGGTGGCTACTAAAACATCATCATGTAGGGCCTCGGGAGATGAGCTGCTTTGACATTTTCCTCTGAAATCACCCCTTACCACTCAAGCACAGCTCGCCATCTTCCTCATTTCTCTGAATTCCATTAGCCAGAACCTGTACAGACTACAGCTATTGCACAGGCTGGCTATCTCTTTTTAGAGGAGGGACCAGACAATTTTGGTGCCTGCAATACACTGCCAAGATTGCCCTAGTAATCTACATTTGAAAGGGAAGATGGAGTAGTAGGAGATTTCTTTATACTCTGACTTTAATGATCGAAGAAAGAGATATAATTGCCCTTACCTTATCAGTTGTAATGCTGGATCCACATAGAACACAGTTATCAAGCTCCCTTCAAATTCCAACTGGCAAACAAGTGAGAAAAGAGTATTGAGCCTTTTCCAGAGAGGCTCCTGGGGAGATCACAACACGGTTATGATTCCAAGCCTGCCCTTCTGTGTTTCGTCAGGAATTTCCTAAGCAGACAGGTGTCATATTGGCATGAATTTTGTTGCCAGGTACATTTTTAAAGTTGGGCGTGGCTGTGATCAGGTAGCCAGTTCCACCTGTCTCTAAACCCTCATAACCTCCATTGCTTTCAATATTTTGCTCAAGTACCCAGTGACTTCATGAGTTACCCACGCACTGGGCCCGACTAACTGAGGTGTGGGAACGGTATCCAGTTAAGCAGCACCGTCATTGTAGCATACAATGCTCATTGCTACTGGCAAATACCTATTTGCTGAATCAGGATTGGGCTGCAGTGAGCAGGACTGGGCTGTTCTACAGCTTTCTGTTTGTTTCCTTTTTAGAATCGCCCTCTTCTAATTAAATCTCACCATTTAGCAAAAACAGACTCTTTTTATGTTCCTTTCTTAAAAATATAGCTTTCTTTAAGCATAGAGAATTACTGTATTTTCACCTTTTCTAAAGCAACTATTTGCAAAACAAAAGGCAGAGGAAGAAAATAAAATCAGAGTTCCTCAAACAATTAAAATGAGCATCACTGTGGATGTTGTACATATTGCTTTTAAATCTTCAGATAGCAAATCAAATACATCTGTAAGTTATGATCTTTTACTTCTTCTAAAGAGAAAAGGATAATAGGAGAAGCATTCTGTAAACTTCTTAAGGAAAGGGAAATCTTTTTTGCTCCCTAAGGAGCAGTAGACAGTTAATTCATTTTATTGTTGACTGTGGTATTAAAAAAAAAAGTTGGTTGGCTACATGTCTCTTTATAGGCATGTATGTAAATGGAATCCAGGTATTGA
Source organism: Cacajao melanocephalus (assembly GCA_963573385.1). Classification (NCBI taxonomy): domain Eukaryota; kingdom Metazoa; phylum Chordata; class Mammalia; order Primates; family Pitheciidae; genus Cacajao; species Cacajao melanocephalus. Next base: position 53,366 of record CAUYLG010015013.1, on the reverse strand, counting down.
AGAAGCAAGACAAGATTTTAGAAACATGCCAAAATTATATGTAGTATTTGTCATGTAAGTATAACATGATCAGAACCAAATATTAAAAATATAGGGCTATATAGATGCAAAGGACATGCATTTGACTTGTAATTGCAACCCACTTTGTCAATGTACTGTACTCTAGAGGTGGGATTTTAATTTTCTCAGACCCCTTGATTCCTTAATGACATTTAAATCAAGCAAACTGTGTTATTTATAGATTGATTTGGTCTTAAATATCAAAGTTTCATCCAATATCTCACCCAAGCAAAAATTTCTTACAAAAATTGCCTTTGATTCAACTTGCACATTATCTAGCACAAAATTGACATGTAATGATGTTCAGTAAATATTTGCTCAGTAAATATTTAGAGGTACATTTATAACTACATATATGGAAATTATAAATTATATAAATCAACTAGCCTGCAAACTCTTGAAGGCTTCTTTCATATATAGGGTATATACATGGTATGCACATAAATGTGAGCAGTAATCATTTGCCAAGTAAATTAAAATTAAATAACTTTGATGATAATACATTACTACTTCTAAAACAATCTAGTTTCATTTTAAATAGAGATCTTCCTTATTTTTGACCAATACCTTCCTGAATTTTCTATTCTTTGGTATGAGCTTTTTCTAAAGCTTCTGAGGATAAATTTAATCCCTATTCCACATGAAAGTTACTCAACTATTTGAAAAATGGCTATCATTTTTCTCTACGTCTCCTCTTTCTTCAGACTGAACATTCCTTTAATCATTATAACATGATATGGCTTTTAAGGCCTATCACCATATTGGAGAGATTCCAGTTTGTCCGTGACTCTCCTAAATGTGGCAGGCAGAACTGAATGCATTATTTGAAATGTGATCTAATTATGCAAAATACATGGGTACTGATGCCTGCCTTGTTCTGGACTCTAATAATTCAGAATTTTGTGGAGGCAGGAAATGCACTCCAAGGAGGGATTGGTATCATTATTATTCTTAGTTCTTGAAATTTTACAAAACTAAAACATCTAAGTCTTTTTAATACCAAATTCTGTTTAATCAAATCTCTTACAACTTGTTCCATCCATTCTAGAGTTTACCTCTGGTACTGGCCCTAATTGTTCTAATTATTTGGGACATTTTGATTCCTGACTTTGCTATCCAATGTCTTCGTTACCATATTTCATTTTGTGTCATTCTTTAAAAGACATCTGAGTGGCTACTATGGGTCAGACAACGATCATACCAAGGACAAGAATACAGGTCCCTTTCCTGAAAGCACACAGCCTGGCAAAGAGCCTAACAATATCATTATTATGCCTTCCATGCTTTCCTTCAAATCACTGGCAAAAGAGTGCTAGTGCATGTCTCAGAGACCTCTCTGCAGACTGGCAACAATCAATCAACCCTAGATAATGAGAATAAAACATAACACTTCTCATTTTTATTGAGCAAGTATTATTTAATAAGGAGTAAAAAGCACTTTATGTAAATTATGTCACAAGAAACATAGTATCGACATAGATAATTTTCTTATTACAGTAGAGGGAATTATAGTCAGAAAGCTTATGCAACTTTCACAAACTTGCATGGTTGTTAAGCTGCAAAGCTTCAATTTGAACCCCTGAGGCTGTCTGACTCCAAAGTTCATTCTTAATTGCTTTTAAAGAGAGAATTCTGCCATTTTGGAAACTTCCTAACCATATTCCAAAGTAGCTCTAACTTATCTTCTAGGAACATTTGAGTATTTTTTCTTTTTTTCTTTTTGAGATAGAGTCTTGCCTAGGCTGGAGTGAAATGGCATGATCTCAGCTCACTGCAACCTCTGCGTCCTGGGTTCAAGTGATTCTCCTGCCTCAGTCTCCCGAGTAGCAGGGATTACAGGCACTCATCACCATGTCCAGCTAATTTTTTGTATTTTTAGTAGAGACAGGGTTTCACTGTGTTGACTAGGCTGGTCTTGAACTCTTGACCTCAAGTGATCCACCCACCTTGACCTCCCAAAGTGCTGGGATTATAGGTGTGAGCCACTGTGCCTGGCCCATATGAGTATTTTGATACTTGCAAAAATCCAGTTACATTCTCTTGAAGAGGAAATGTAAACTAGTTTACTTGTGGCTGCTTTGATCTTAGTGACCCCATGCTGATTCTTAATAAATCGTCAGTGCCATTTTTCAACAGGCTCACTTTTACTTTAATAATTGTCTAAAGTTTGCTAGAGACTGATGTCAAACTCACTGGATTGTTCTGAAGCCTTGGAGTTCTCAGAATCTTTCATTTCTGGTAAAATCGAGTTAACATCAACTCCTCTCTCTTCTTGCCTCTGCCCCATTCTCCATGATATCTTAAACATAATTGTCAGAGTTTCTACAAGCATATCCAAAGTTCTTTCTTTCCTGAAGACACTAGAACTTATTTATGTAACTATCTGCTTCACATTCTTGGGGTTCACTTCCTGTGATGGGAGTTACTAGAAGTAAAGACTTGTTCTGTATAAAGCTTTATACAGACAACACACTCTAAACATATTTGTTGAAAAAAATCTACGTAGCCGAGAGGGAAAAAAAACAATCCTGCTCTGATGTTTTGTAAAAATGAAAAAAGATGATTATTTTTGCCTTCATGGGAGGAGCAACAAATATATCACGTATGAATAGTTCTTTTGTTGAGGAAAACAACTAGATAAATCTAGAGGAGGCAAGTTGAGAAAGTCTAGGTCCTTCTGGGTGTGGTCTGGTGAGCAGCACTGGATAGCAAGAGAGCTACATTTCTCGATAATAAATTACAAACAATTCGTCAGTCTGGGAAAGAAGACTTGGAAATGAGAAGAATGGAAGAGATATGAAAAGTGTAATAGCATGAGGTACTGCCCAAGAACATGGCAGAAAGCCCAGAACACAACAGAGGAATGCAACCAGGGAGGAATTCCCAGGCAGCTCACACTCAATTTTTTTTTTTTTTGAAAGGGTCTTACTCTGTTGCCCAGGCTGGAGTGCAGTGGCATAATCTCTTGGCTCACTGCAACCTCTGCCTCCGGGGTTCAAGCTATTCTCCTGCCTTAGCCTCCCTAGTAGCTGGGATTACTGGCATGCACACCACGCCTAGCTTATTTTTGTATTTTTAGTAGAGATGGGGTTTCACCATGTTGACCAGACTGGTCTCTAACTCCTAACTTCAACTGATAACACTCACCTTAGCCTCCCAAAGTGCTGAGATTACAGACATGAGCCATCTCACCCAGCCTCACACTCAGTTGTCAAAACATAGCAGCCTCAGCCCTGTGCTAATCCAAGGGGTGACACAGTAGTAATATAAGGCAAGGTTCTTTCCTTCCAGATGGAAATGCAGTCGATGATCCCAATTTAGTAAAATGAAAAATATCTTCAGAGAAGAAAATAGTGTCTATTTGGTAATGTTTACTATTCCAGTTTCAGTGGATATTAGAAAATAATAAAGTATTATTATTTATTAAAATAGATTTATTTGTTATTTATTAAAAATAATTTTTATAGATTAGTATATCTTTTTATTACATAGAAAAGCCTAAGATTATTTTTGGTAGGTAAGCACAGAATGACAGGACGGTATATTATCAAGAGACTATCAAGTCCCCACTTGCGAGAGATTTTCAGAAAGTTTATTTTACCTATCTAGAAGAGATTGAACAATCAATTTCATCTGAATTTTATAGGAATAACCAAAGAATTAGTAGGAAATAAAAGATTTTTGAGACTTTTCCAGAAGAATATTGATAGTATCTTCAATATTCCTAAAATGTTTAATCAAATAATACACTTATCAATAAAAATAATCAATTCAAATGGAGAGTATAACATTTATATTATTAAAAGGGATGTATATATGTATGTGTATATTTATTTAAGATTCACAATTTAAGAAAATTTAGCATTCACGATTTTAATCAAGTTTTGAAAGTTAATTTACTGCTGAGAAGGGTTCTTACTGGTAATATGAAGTACTGGAAGCCACAGCACAGTAGCATTACGCTAATTCATTACCATGGGAAGACGAACCCCACTGAAAAATTCAAGAAACTGAATACTGAACAGTTAGTTACAGAAGGGCAATTATGGGACCTGGTTTCGTTTCATTATCTAAGATGAGTGAGAATAAAATGCAAAACTGATATATAAATGGTGCAAGGCATATCAGGTTTGAGATTTTTTCTTTTGTTTTAATTATCTAAGCTTTTATTAGTAAGTGCTTTGAATTACATGATCCTATTTTGATGCTGGCTATTTCAAAGAAAAATAGTGTATAGGCTTATACTACATTATATTATAGTAATGCTAATCACTTACGTTTTCGTTACTATGTACCAGATATTGTGCTAAGCATTTTACATACATTATCCCATCTATAACTAACCACATCTCTATGAAGTAGGTAGCTTTATCATCTATTTTAACAGAGAAGAAAACTGAAGCACAAAGAAGTAGCAAGTTTTCCAAGATCACACTACTAGCAAATAAGTGAACCAAGATTGAATTCAGGTAGAATCTGGAGACTGTATAATCCTATTCATTTATTTTGCATCTTCTAGGTGCTTCTTTTATGCCAAAGTCTTTAATGTCATCTCCAAAGTGGGTACAAAATATACTTGTGTCCCTTAGACTCACCGAAAGGGTCAACTTACTTAGGTATCTTTTGTTGATTTCACTGGGCAGAATTGCTGTCTCTTCTGTATCCCTCATACAATGTACAGATTCTCATAATATTTTTTTGCACCTATTCATTTACATATCTGCTTACCTCCAGGGTCTAGCTCATGTGTGGAACACAGTAAATGTCAAAAATGTTTGTGAGATGAATCAATAACTGGGGCCAGTCCTTATCTTTTCTGCATTATTTTTCTACAGTTTTCCCTGCCAACCACCAGTTTGTCTCCTGCTGGGGTAAAACGGAGTACTGTCTTCTTCTCTAGACTTTGAATTAATGTTTTTCCTGTTTACCAAACTAAAGTGGTAAAGAAACTCATATCTCAAGCAAGGAACATTTTTTTTTTTTTGACAGTCTCTCTCTTTTGCCCAGGCTATAGTGCAGTGGCACGATCTTGGCTCACTGCAACCTCTGCCTCCCAAGTTCAAGCAATTCTCTTGCCTCAGCCTCCTGAGTAGTTGGGACTACAGGTGCACCATCCTACCCTGCTAATTTGTTGTATTTTTAGTAGAGATGGGGTTTCACCATGTTAGCCAGGATGGTCTGGATCCCTGACCTCGTAATCTGCCCGCCTCCACCTCCCAAAGTGCTAGGATTACAGGCATGAGCCACTGCCTTTGTCCATATTCCCTGGGATAGATGTGGCTCAATGCCATTCTCTCCCAAATCTTTTTTATTAAGTAATCTGACCCATAAACAGAAAGGGAAGTCATAATGTGTCACCCACCACAGACCTCAGGAGAAAAGTAAATCCAGTGCAGACTAATGTGTTAGCCTAAAACTACTGTGTCCTTTCTTCATTCTCTTATTTGACGTTTATTGAACAAATGATGAAACTGAATAAATGATGGCTGAGGGAGAGGACGGAAGTTGCAGTTAGGCTCTGGACAGCTGCAGAGAGCAGGGGAACTTTAAGTAGAGCACTAGGACTAAGGTTTAGTCAGGAGAGGGAACAGTGGCAGGCAGACAGGATGAAAAGCACGAGGAACAGCATCCAGCGTATGGGGACATGGGAACGCATGAGCTCTTGCACAATTGTGAAAAGTTCAGGGGAGCAGAAGGCTCTTGGAGGAGAGGAAAGAAGGATGTGTTAGCCATACATCAGTCCAATATAAACATTTTATGATAAAAGAATACAAGCCAGTAGACCTGCACTCTAGTCCTACCTCTGTCATGAACTCAGGGCATGGCAGTATGAAAATCCTTTCACATCAGGGGTTCAACATCAAATGCCTAAAATGACCAAGCTAGTAAAGATGAATGAATGAGGAGTCTGGGTATAGGATAATAGGAAGAAGTGCTACTGTGTTGCCAGGGGAACACTGGGCCAATGCCATCCAGTGGTACCAGAACTTTCAACTTTCTAGTTAAGTCAGATATTTGAGTTTCTATGTGAAATCCCCAAATTTTAAACTATTGACACCTAATTCAATGTTTTATTTTTAAAAATCCCTATTACTGCTCTACAACACCTGATTTAACTTTCTATTCTATAAAATGACATGATAATACTTGTTCAATCTTCCTCAAAAGATTATTAGAAAGATCAAATCATTTTTAGATAAACACTTAGAAAATTACGATGTGCTTTAGCAATTTATGTTTCATTTTTATTATTATTGTCACCAATTCTCATTTTTCCAGCAAGCCTATTTGCGTCTTGCTTGCTCTTCCTGGTCTTTATTTTTACTTCATTCTAACAGTAATACAAAAAAGAGCTTAGTATACAATGGCCTAATATCAAAGGAATTGGCCTAACGCTACTGGGTCAAGATGGGTTGGCATCTCTGTTATCCCACATAATTCAGTCAACTTGAGTAACTGGATTGTCTCTTGGCAGTAGGATGGGTATAAACACTCTAAAAACACATTATTTAATTTGATTTTTTTTTGAGACAGAGTCTTGTTCTGTCGCCCAGACTGGAGTGCAGTGGCACAATCTTGGCTCACTGTAATCTCCGCCTCCTGGGTTCAAGCGATTCTCCTGTCTCAGCCCACTGAGTAGCTGGAATTATAGGTATGCGTCACCATGCCTGGCTAATTTTTGTATTTTTAGTAGAGGCAGGGTTTTGCCATGTTGGCCAGGCTGGTCTCGAACCCCTGACCTCAGGTGATACGCCAGCCTTGGCCTCCCAAAGTGCTAGAATTACAGGAATGAACCACTTTGCCTGGACTAATTTGATTTTATAGACACATATATACTGAGAAAAATGGCTTTCTATATACTGTATATGAAAATGGCTTCTTTGTGCGTGTGTGTGTATATGTATATAGCATATATACTGCATATGAAAATGTGTATGTGTATATATATCATATATACTGTATATGAAAATGGCTTTGTATGAGCCAGGTGCAGTGGCACATGCCTGTAATCCTAGCACTTTGGGAGGCCAAGGCGGGTAGATCGCCTGAGGTCAGGAGTTTGCAACCAGCCTGGCCAACATAGTGAAACCCTGTCTCTACTGAAAATACAAAAAAAATTAGCTGGGCGTGGCGGCGTGTGCCTGTAATCCCAGCTACTAGGGAGGCTGAGGCAGAAGAATCACTTGAACCCAGGAGGCGGAGTTTGCAGCGAGCCAAGATTGTGCCACTGCACTCCAGCCTGGGCAACAAGAGCGAAACTTCTTCTCAAAAAAAAAAAAGTCCTAAAAAGAAAACTAAAAGTAGACATTACCCAAACATATTGGTATGTGCAATCAAAATACTCTGTATTTTTAAATTATTTCTTTTCTACAAAGTAGAGATTCTCATGTACTTATAGAGATTTTGGTTAATGCTTTATCTTTATTCAATTTATAGGCTAAAAAAAAAAAAACAAGCGGAACTGATACCAATGACTACTAAAGATGGGTCCCCTAACTAAAGATAACAATTAGATATCAGCAGAGCTCCCCAGATGAAGTTGCAGAATCTCGTTCTTTCACTTTAAGCCTTTAAACAGGATTTATCTCATTTGTCTCAGATGATTTTAGTGTGGTCCTGCCAAACAGTGACCTCTCAAGTTTTCTGCACATGTGCTTGTGCTGGTTGACAGGACTGTACGATTTTTGTGGAACGTATTCAGATTCTCTGTGGCATGTGTACTCTTAAGAAACCAAAAGTCTCATAAGAATCTCATAAATTTTCCCCTGCTGCTGATTGGAACTTCTTCAGAAGCAGTACCAGAACAAGCAGATCTTCTTTAAGTGCTTCTGTAAAGACTTTATTTCTGCAGCTGTGGCCGAGGCTTCCACCGCAGGCAGCCCAATAAGGTTTAGATTACAAACGAGAAATAAACCTCTTGAAGTAGTATTCTGAATGTACCTACCAGCAAGAGTGAAATGAATCACATGCTTCCTGTTGGTGACATTTTACTCTATGACTTAAGGAATCTCAGCAGGAAAAGTGTAGGTTTGCCTAGAAAAGAGAGTAGGAAAAATTTACAAAGAAATGAATAACCTAGAAAAAAAGGAAGGCAGGTGGCCAATTCTGTGAATTTTAACTAGGAAGATTAAAACACCGAGCCGTTTGTTTAGATAGGCAAAACAACTCTTTTGCATTTTAGAAATAGGGCTCCAACTTTATTTCATCCTCTCCAAGATAGTCCCGGATTACATGATAATAGAAGTTGGATACTAAATTTTACATTCTTCTTTATCTGAGACAGAGTCTTACTCGGTCACCCAGGCTGGAGTGCAGTGGCGCGATCTCGGCTCACTGCAACCTCCACCTCCCAGGTTCAAGTGATCCTCCAGCCTCAGCCTCCCTAGTAACTGGGACTACAGGCAAGTGCCACCACGCCTGGCTAATTTTTGTATTTTTAGTAGAGACAGAGTTTCACCATGTTGGCCAGGCTGGTCTCAAACTCCTGACCTCAAGTGATCTGCCCACCTTGGACTACCTAAGTGCTGGGCTTACAGGTGTGAGCCACTACATCTGGCCCTAAATTTTACATTCTGAATGAGGCTAAAAACAAATAATAGTGAGAAGATCCAATGGATGTCATCTGCTATTGATAGTGTGGGTTACAGCAAAAAAGAATGGGAAGTACTCAATCCCTGCTTCACATCAAATTATTTCCTTTTCTTTTTGTCCTCTGACTCCTGTGAATAACTAAGTTGGGTTCAAAGGAAAATTTGGGATTGAGAAGCACCTCAGATGTTGGGGAATGGAAGAAATAGTAACATTGAGTTCCAGATTGGGAGAGAGAGATCTCATCCAAAGATTGGGTCTTGTCAGTGAAAATGAAAGGGTGTTGTGAAACTAGGACTGTCCTCAAGAGAGTTGCAAAATCACAATTTGATGAGTCTTCAGGGAATCTGTAAGAGCAAATCAGTCAAAAATGCTTACTTAGCCTTCAGTCTAAAACACACTGGCTCCTTCCTGTCTTTTGATGACCCTCCCCCCAATTCCACTCACGGGAGCCATTTCCAAAGTTCCATTGCTGCATTCTGTCACCCACACAGCCCCCTGCAGCCACATCTGCTGGTGGGTGGACAGAGACAGCAGAACAAACAGGTTTGGGTGTGGTGTGGTTCTTGTCATCTTGCCAAAGGGTCACAGTCATTTAAAAAAATCTTTTCATTGACATCTCAGAATGAGAGTGTGAAACGTGATGTGAAAAATCTGAGGCCTCCACAAAATGTTTTTTCATTTTTACGAACAGACCATTTGGATGAGTTTCTTTTCTTGGCTGAATGTCTCTGCCACAAGCTTGGGTTCTTCTTAAGGAGACAGACTGAGTCGTATATTTTGGAAATCCAAAAGTACCTCAAATATAACAGGTGCTTAACAGATTTATGTCAAATAAAAGAACAAATCTTTAGAAAATCTAATATTCTTTTAGGTGTTCTTTTAGCATGGCTGTACGTCAGAGATAGGGAAAGATTTACAATATCCTAGGGAAAGAATCTCAGCCAACTTAAAGTGCAAATTTTCCTAAGTCAGACAAAGACTATTAGAGGAAAGCCGACAAACACTACATTTTATTTATAATCATCAGGCAAATAAACTACTGTATCTTTGTTTCATTAAAATAGTATTTGAGATTGCACCATCCGCCACCTCCATGGGAACAGGCGCTGGTATCCATGGCTGAGATACCCATAGATAATTCACATCACAGGACTCTGTGTAGACAACCCCTACTACCAGCCTGGAGCCAGGCAGACTTGTTGGGTGGCTAGACTCAGAAGACAGACAGTAGTCACTGCAGTTTGGCTCACAGGAAGTCATTTCCATAGGAAAACAGAGAGAATATTATATCACAGAAACACCCTGTGGGACAAAAAAATCTGAGTAACAGCCTGCAGCCCTAGACCTTTCCTCTGACAGAGGCTACCCAAATGAGAAGGAAACAGAAAACTAACCCCGGTAATACAACAAAACAAGGCTCTTCGATACCCCCTAAAAATCACAGTAGTTCACCAGCAATTGATCCAAACCAAGAAGAAATCCCAGATTTACCTGAAAAAGAATTCAGGAGGTTATTATTAAGCTAATCAGGGAGAAACCAAAGGTGAAGCCCAATGCAAGGAAATCCAAACAATGAGACAATAAGTGAAGGGAGAAATATTCAAGGAAATAGCTTAAAGAAAAAAACAATAAAAATTCAGGAAACTTTGGACACACTTTTAGAAATATGAAATGCTCTGGAAAGTCTAAGCAATAGAATTGAACATGTAGAAGAAAGAAATTCACAGCTTGAAGACAAGATCTTTGAATTAACCCAATATTAAGACAAAGAAAAAACAATAAGAAAATATGAACAAAGCCTCCAAGAAGTCTGGGATTATGTTAAACAATCAAACCTAAGAATAATTGGTTTTCTTGAGGAAGACGAACTGGGAAAACATATCTGGGGGAATAATCAAGGAAAACTTCCCTGGCCTAGCTAGAGACCTAGACATCCAAATACAAGAAGCACAATGTGGGAAATTCATGACAAAAACATCTTCACCTCGGCACATTGTCATCAGGTTATCCAAAGTTAAGATGAAGGAAAGAATCTTAAGAGCTGTGAGACAGAAGTACCAGATAACCTACAAAGGAAAACCTATCAGATTAACAGCAGATTTCTCAGCAGAAACCCTGCAAGCTAGAAGGATTGGGGCCCTATCTTCAGCCTCCTCAAACAAAACAAATAGCCAATAATTTTGTATCCAGCTAAAGTAAGCATCATATGAAGGAAAGATAAAGTTTTCAGACAAACAAATGCTGAGAGAATTTGCCATTACCAAGCCACCACTACAAGAACTGCTAAAAGGAGCTCTAAACCATGAAACAAATCCTGGAAACCCATGAAAACAGAACCTCTTTAAAGTGTAAGTCACACAAGACCTGTAAAAGAAGAATACAAGCTAAGAAACAAAAGCAAAAAACAACAACAAAAAAACCAAAGTACATAGGCAACAAAGAGCACGATGAATGCAGTGATAACTCACATTTCAATACTAATACTGAATGTAAATGGCCTAAATGCTTGGCGTAAAAGATACAGAACTGCAGAATGGATAAGAACTCACCAACCGACTATCTGCTGCCTTCAGGAGACTCATGTAACACATAATGACTCACATAAACTTAAAGAGGTAGAAAATGGCATTTCATGCAAATGGACACCAAATATGAGCAGGGGTGACCATTCTTATTTCAGACAAAACAAACTTTAAAGCAGCAGCAGTTAAAAGAGACAAAGAGGGACATTATATAATGCTAAAAGGCCTTGTCCAACAGGAAAATATCACAATCCTAAACATATATGCACCTAACACAAGAGCTCCCAAATTTATAAAACAATTACTAATAGGCCTAGGAAATGAGACACACAGCAATACAATAATAGTGGGGGACTTCAATACTCCACTGACAGCACTAGACAGGTCATCAAGACAGAGAGTCAACAAAGAAACAATGGATTTAAACTGTACCTTGGAACAAATGGACTTAACAGATACATACAAAACATTGTATTCTATTCAACAGCACATGGAACTTTCTCCAAGATAGACCATATGATAGGCCATAAAACAAGCCTCGGGTGGTTCACACCTGTGATCCCAGCACTTTGGGAGGCTGTGGGCAGATCACCTGAGGCTGGGAGTTTGAGACCAGCCTGACCAACATGGAGAAACTCTGTGTCTACTAAAAATACAAAATTAGCTGGATGTGGTGGTGCATGCCTGTAATCCCAGCTACTCAGGAGGCTGAGGCAGGAGAATTGCTTGAACCTGGGAGGCAGAGGTTGTGGTGAACTGAGATCATGCCATTGTACTCCAGCCTGAGCAAAAAGAGCGAAACTCTGTCTCGAAGAAAAAAATAGAAAAACAAACAACCCCTGAGCCTCAATAAATTTAAGCAATTTGAAATTATATCAAGCATTCTTTTAGACTACAGTGGAGTAAAACTGGAAATCAACTCCAAAAGGGACTTTTAAAACCATGCAAATACATGGAAATTAAATAACCTGCTTCTGAATGACCATTGGGTCAAAACGATCAAGATGGAAATTAAAAAATTCTTCCAACTGAATGACAATAATTTCACAACTTATCAAAACCTCTGGGATACAGCTAAGGTGGTACTAAGAAGAAAGTTTATAGCTCTAAATGCCTGCATCAAGAAGTCTGAAAGAGCACAAACAGACAATCTAAGGTCACACCTCAATGAACTAGAGAAGCTAGAACAAACCAAACCCAAAGCCAGAAGATGAAAGGAAATAACCAAGAGCAGAGCAGAACTAAATGAAATTGAAACAAGCAAACAAACAAACAAAAAATACAGAAGATAAATGAAACAGAAAGCTAGTTCTTTGAAAAGGTAAATAAAATTGATAGACCATTAGCAAGATTAACTAAGGAAACAGAGAAAATCCAAATACCTCACTAAGAAACCAAACAGGAGATATTACAACTGACACCACTGAAATACAAACTATCACTCAAGGCTACTATGAACACCTTTACATACATAAACTAGAAAGCCTAGAACAGATGGATAAATCCCTGGAAAAATACAATCCTCCTAGCTTAAATCAGGAAGAAATAGATTCCCTGAATAGACCAATAATAAGCAGCGAGATTGAAATGGTAATTTAAAAATTACTGACAAAAAAAGGCCAGGTCCAGAAAGATTCACAGCAGAATCCTACCAGATATTCAAAGAAGAATTGGTATCAATCTTTTTGACACTATTACACAAGACAGACAAAGAAGGAACCCTCCCTAACTCATTCTATGATGCCAGCATAACCCTAATACCAACATCAGGAAAGGACCCAGGCAGAAAAGAAAACTACAGACCCATATCCTTGATGAACATAGATGCTAAAATCCTTAAAAAAAACTAGCTAACCAAATCCAACAACATAGCAAAAGATAATCCACCATGATCAAGTGGGTTTCATACCAGGGATGCAGGGATCATTAAACACATACAAGTCAATAAATGTAATACACCACATAAACAATTACAAACAAAAATCACATGATCTTCTCAATAGATGCAGAAAAAAGTGTTTGACAAAATCCGGCATCCCTTTATTAATAAAACTCTCAGCAAAATCGGCATACAAGGTACATATCTTAATGTGATAAAAGCAATCTATGACAAACCCACAGCCAACACACTACTGAATGAGGAAAAGTTGAAAGCATTCCCTCTGAGAACTCGAATGAGACAAGGATGCGCACTCTCACCACTGCTCTTCAACATAGTACTGGAAGTCCTAGCCGGAGCAATTAGACAAGAGAAAGAAATAAAGGGCATCCAAATTGGTAAAGAGGATGTCGAACTGTCACTGTTTGCTGACAACATGATTGTTTCCTTATAAAACCCTAAGGACTTCTCCAGAAAGCTCCTAGAACTGATAAAAGAATTCAGCAAAGTTTCCAGATACAAGATTAACGTACACAAAACAGTAGCTCTACTGTATGTGAACAGTAACCAAGTGGAGAATCAAATCAAGAACTCAATCCCTTTTACAATAGCTGCAAAAAAAAAAAAAAAAAAAAAAAAGAAAAGAAAATACTTAGCAATATACCTAACCAAGGGGTCAAAAGACCTCTACAAGGAAAACTACAAAACACTGCTAAAGAAATCATAGATACACAAACAAATGGAAACACATCCCATGCTCATGGCTGGGTAGAATCAATATTGTGAAAATGACCATACTGCTAAAAGCAATCTACAAATTCAGTACAAGCCCCATCAAAATATCACCATCATTCTTCACAGAATTAGAAAAAATAATTATAAAATTCATATGGAACCAAAAAAGAGACCACACAGCCAAATCAAGACTAAGAAAAAAAGCAAATCTGGAGGCATCACACGACCCGATTTCAAGCGTGGTACTGGTATAAAATAGGCCCATAGACCAATGGCACAGAATAGAAACCCAGAAATAGACCCAAATAGTTACAGCCAACTGATGTTCAACAAAGCAAACAAAAACATAAAATGGGGAAAGGACACCCTTTTCAACAAATGGTGCTGTGATAATTAGCTAGCCACATGCAGGGGAATAAAACTGGATTCTCATCTCTTACCTTATACAAAAATCAACAACGGATTGAAGACTTAAACCTAAGACCTGAAACTATAAAAATTCTAGAAGATAACATTGGAAAAACCCTTCTAGACATTGGCTTAGGCAAGGATTTCATGACCAGGAACCCAAAAGCAAATGCAATAAAAACGAAGATAAACAGCTGGGACCTAATTCAACTAAAGAGCTTTTGCACAGCAAAAGAAACAGTGAGCAGAGTAAACAGACAAGCCACAGAGTGGGAGAAAATCTCCACCATCTATACATCTGACAAAGGACTAATATCCAGCATCTATAATGAACTCAAACAAATCAGTAAGAAAAAAACAAACCATCCTATCAAAAAGTGGGCCAAAGACATGAACAGACAGTTCTTAAAAGAAGATATACAAATGGCCAACAAACATGGAAAAATACGAACATCACTAATGATCAGGGAAATGCAAATCAAAACCACAATGCAATAGCACCTTACTCCTGCAAGAATGACCATAATAAAAAATCAGTAGATGTTGGTGTGGATGCGGTGATCAGGGAACACTTCTACACTGCTGGTGGGAATGTAAACTAGTACAGCCATGATGGAAAACAGTGTGGAGATTTCTTAAAGGACTAAAAGTAGAACTACCATTTGATCCAGCAATCCACTGCTGGGTATCTATCCAGAGGAAAAGAAGTAATTATTCGGCAGGGCGTGGTGGCTCACGCCTGTAATCCCAGCACTTTGGGAGACCAAAGCAGGTGGATCACAAGGTCAGGAGTTCAGGAGTTCGAGACCAGCCTGACCAACATGGTGAAACCCTATCTCTACTAAAAATACAAGAATTAGCCAGGCATGGTGGCATGCGCCTGTAATCCCAGCTACTCAGCAGGCTGAGGCAGGAGAATTGCTTGAATCTGAGAGGTGTAGGTTGCAGTGAGCCAAGATTGCGCCACTTCACAGTTGCAAAATCGTGGAACCAACCCAAATGCCCATCAATCAATGAATGGATAAAGAAACTTACACACACACACACACACACACACACACACACACACACACACAGAGGAATACTATGCAGCCATAAAAGGAATGAATGAACAGCATTTGCAGTGACTTGGATGAGTTTGGAGACTATTATTCTAAGTGAAGTAACTCAGGAATGGAAAACCAAACATCGTATGTTCTCACTCAAAAGTGGGAGCTAAGCTATGAGGACACAAAGGCTTAAGAATGATACAATGGACTTTGGAGATTTGGGGATAAAAGACTACAAATATTGTGCAATGTATACTGCTCAGGTGACAGGTGCACCAAAATCTCACAAATTGTCACTAAAGAACTTACTCATTTAACCAAATACCACCTGTAACCCAATAACTTATGGAAAAAAAAAAGTATTTGAAAACATTCTGTATAAGGCAATAGTTTAATATTGTGGGGTTTAAAAATACTTCTAGAAACCAAAGGAAGCTATGGACTCTTTCCTGAGAAAAATGCACATTCATGTCTATTCAGAAAACAAAACAACTCTTTATTATTATTATTATTATTTTTAAGTTTTGAGACAGTCTTGCTCTTTCGCCCAGGCTGGAGTGCAGTGGCGTGATCTCAGCTCATTGCAACCTCTGCCTCCCTGGTTCAAGCAATTCTCCTACCTCAGCCTCCCAAGTAGCTGGGATTACAGGTACCTGCCACCACACCTGGCTAATTTTTGTATTTTTGGTAGAGACAAGGTTTCACCATGTTGGCCAGGGTGATCTCAAACTCCTGACGTCAGGTGATCCACCCGCCTTGGCCTCCCAAAGTGCTGTGATTACAGGCATGAGACACCGTGGCTGGCCCAAAACAACCCTTTTTCATGAACACTCTAAAGCACATTCATGGACAAACCTGTATACCAGGTTAAGAACGTTCATAAAGGCAAAGCCCTTGAATGGTGACCTTCAAGGTCCAGAAGAGGGCTTTTGAGAAAAGGTTCATTTTAAGGTTCAGAACAATAGACTCCTATACAGCATAATCACACATTCCATCCATTCCAAGAGACTGAATTGAAAGAAACAAATATGCACATGGAGCTGCCCCCTCTCTGTGGAGGTAATGGAATTTTCATTCACATCCTACAGGATAGAAGAATTCAAAGGCACTTGTTTAAGCCAGATGACACGCAGCCGGGTTACGGCCAGACCACACCATCCTCACATCCAAAGAGACACGCACAGTAGGTTCACTACAGTGAAGCACACGAAACATAGTAGACATATGGAGTTTGTTCCCTTGAAGCTTAACGTCAATCTTAAGATAGTTCCTAAACACATGAAAAGAGAAATTACTGTCATTAATCACTCTCTGAATCTTAACAACATTTTTTTCCTCGGTCTTCAAATTTAAGCCGATGACCAGGCATTCCCTGAGATGCAAAGGCCAGGGAAGAACTTGCACGAGGAAACAATGTGCATGCATCTCAGTTGTCTTTTCTGACCCCTCACCTCCTCTCTTTCCAGCAACAGCTTCCTTCCCGTCATACTTTCCTTCTTGCAATGGCAAAGAAAAAAATATATATACATATATATGTCTATTTCATATAGACATATATGGAACTGTCTAACTGAGCCAACTTCAAATTGCCAAACCAGAATCTGGAAGGTTGCTTTTTAAAATGCTTTTGTAGCCAAACAGATGTATTTCTAAATTTTACTTCACTTCATTCACTGGCTTCTCCTCCACTATATTTAGGATTCATTGCTCATTTTCTTATCATTTTCCATTTCACTGCTTTTGTCTTACATTTGAGTAACTGTAGGTCAAATGTACTCCAGACTATTCTGTTAAAGACATGTTAAAATCAAATAGAAACTGTATGATTAACGATATGAATCATCGTTTTTTAAAAAAACAAGAAAGTAAACAAGTGCTTGGCAAAGCCCCACCTGCTTTGCTGCTGCTGTGGTGCTGCGCATATGGTGAGGAAAACAATTCCCCCTTCTCAAGGCTGAACTAAAATTAGGCTCCACCTGCAAGATGTTAATGAAAACTTACACAGCTGCATTCCAGAAACAAGTTACCCAGATTGCTTTTGGAAAGCTCTGTGTAAAAGCAAACTTGTTAGCTCTTTGCCTAATTCCCAAACTGTAGTATTAATTTTAATGGCAATTATTAGCACAATAACCAACTGATAAGTAACCTCAAAATAGATCTGATATATCAGATAGGAAGTAGACCGGGACTTTATCCACACATATTGCTGAGTTTAACCCTTTACTCACACATGTATTCTTCCTGTCTCTTTTTTGGCACTTGCCTTCAAACAGAAGACAGGAGAATGTGTGAGTAAGTCACTGGAATGGGTCCCAAACAGTTCCAGTTCACGTGGGGGCTCCCTTTATCCATACGCTGCTTACTGGGAAGAAAAATGAGAAGCACATGCTTCCTTTGCCCTCCATCCCTTCTGCAGATTTTCAAGCTTTCTCTGGTAGAGCAGACTCAAATAGGAACCAAATTACAACAGACTCATGTCCACCTTTCTCTTACAGATTTAAGATACAGAGGCAGCTCGTGAATTCACCGGAGCAAGCAGTCTCTCTGCTTCATTTCCAGAACAAGTCTTCACAGCTCTATTTTATAGGCCAAAGGGCTTGTTCTTTATCCTCATTACTTTCCCAGATCATATTATAGTGCTTATCCTTGGAGGGAAGATGTATTATAGTTTAATTATTTACTAACCCATGTGTGTCAAAAATTTCAAGAAGCTGCCATTGAGGGATGAAGAATTTCTGGCTTTAAAAAAATCTCAGCCTTGAAAAAAAATTCCTCTTCATTATTTCCTTTACTCGCAATTTCTTTGGTTTTAGCAAAAAGCAGGAAATGCATGCAGTGGTTCTGATTTGATCTATGTTCCCAATGTTGCAGGTATCATTGTGAAAATATTCTTAATATTTTCACACCTTGCCCCTTCTTTAAGGCTCTGAAACAATTAAAATTTTTTTTTCCCTAAGAGTCAAATAGACTGAATTGGATCTCGAGCGGCAAATTCAATTTCTGTTAAGAGATTAAATAATGGAGAAAATAGCAATGCTAACAAGTAGAAGAAGGCTGCCTTTCATTACCCCATCTGATTTCATTAGCCTAATTCACGCTTATTAATTATTGGTCTGATGAGATCATCAGTGTAAGTATGCCAGCCTCATGATGGTTGCATTTGGGGAATATTCAGTCTTTTTCAAGATTTCTACATAGCTCTGAGATGATATTCCAGTTTCATTTCCATTTTAGGCTGCTGCCCTACTCAATAAATGGATTTGAACCGCCTATGAAATGAACATTGCTGGAATAAACATTTTGTTTACTACCCAGACCTGCTTTGCAACTGTCAACAAAGAAATATAAAAAGAGATTTAAGTTTTCATTCCTAGATAGTGAACTCCTGTGTGTTTCCACAATGCAGGTCATTACAGACCCAGCTGCCCCCTGAGATTGAGCAATTCTCGAGCACATTGCAACAAAGGGCTGCCGATCTGGCAGTGTGGGAGTGGACTGGGCCACTTAGATAAGTTTCATTCACTGTAGGAGCCCAAGGGAACAGTGCATCAAGGCAGCTGTGCTGCCTCGGTTCATCGTGTAACTTTATACTATTTTCCCTTTAAGTCCCTACTAATCCCTTGGGTTTACATGTTTTTTGGGGCTACATCAGAGAAAAGCAGTGTGAAATTGCCTGAAAGCCTCCTTATAAATAAGACTTACAATATAGACCAGCTCAGTTGATGAAAAGACTGAAAGAAATGCTCTTGAGGGTCCCAAGAACCATTTTACAAGGTTCCTACTGTGATTTCTTTGGTCTCTATCTAGTGACTGCTAAAAAAAAAAAAAAAAAAATTACTAACTAGATTAAAATCTCACAGGTCCTAAATTCAGCTGTAAACAGATCTTTAGCATGATGTGCTCCAGTCTACATATTTAGTAACAAACATTGCTTGTTTAAATTTTATCTTCTCTTTCTAGAAAATATCTTACTCCTTCGACAAACAGAAAAAGGAAAAAGGAAGAAAAGCAAGAAACCTAGTACAGCAAAGGTTGGGACACTAGGCTGAGGTTCCAGGGCCTCCTGGATTTGCTTCCAACTATGTGCAAAGCACTGGTGTGGGCCATGTATATGCTTCACGGCTTTTCATTCTCAGGTCAACACCTTGAGGTATTATTGCTCCATTTTAAAGATGAGGAAACTGAGGCTAGTAAATGGAAGAACTATTCATTTAGTATGGGAGTGTCTTACTTTAAAAGATTCCTGCTTTTTTTTCTTACTACCATCCAGAGAAGCTGGAGGACCTGTCCGTCCTCATTAGTCAAGAAGACATACAGAGGCAAAAGAAAAACACGCTTCCCTCTTGATTCCCTTGGGTTCTTCATTACTACCAGTGGATCTCTCATGTTGACTCTTAAGATTCTGGAAATTGCCCTGACCTCCTAACCTATTCCCCTTATGAAAACACTAACTCTCCTTACACCTCCCATTTTCTTACACTCCATCCTGTCCACCCAGCCTGCCTTCCCTGTTAGTTTTCCTGCTCTCGAAATCCTCTTACAAACAGTCATTTGGAAACAATTTCGAGGTCCACCTACTTTCCTGTGCATCTGTCTGTCTTTTGTGATTTAGAGGTGGGACTGTGTGTTTTCTCCTTGTCATGTTTATGCCTCATCTTCTGTGGGTACCTAATAAATGCTGAATAATAGCAGCTTTATGACAGTGCAGAACCAGAAACACCGGTTCTGATATTTAGTATTTCATCACCAACAAGGAACGTTTACTCACTGTCAGCACTATGCTAGGCACTAACTGCAGCTAATTACCAAGACCTGGCTCTAACCTTTGCACACCAGGATATTTGACTTTTTTCTCTTATTTTCCCAACAAAAGAAAAAAATGAGACCACCACGGAACCTTCTCATTAAATCCACAGCATCCCGAAGAGAGAGACCCATACTGTTTAATAGAAGGGGAGAGAAGATACAGAGCATGCTCAATGCAAACTCTGAGAGGTAGTGGCAAAGCCGTACATAAAAGTCAGTTTGCTGTTATACACATTCCTGGCTTTCCTTTGTGCTAGCATGGAAAGGGAGAGAATGGACAATCTGAAATGTGTATTTTCCAGGAATAACAAAAATACCTCTGTGTTCATGCTGTGTCTAAACAAGTAGAGTAAATTGAGACTATTAAACGTCAAAATTTAGGGCAAAGATACAGTTGCCTGTAATATCAACATAATTGATTCGGAAAGGTTGTTGTAGTTTTGTAGACATCCCTAAATGATTATCCAATTTCTGTTTCTTTTGCTTGCCTGTGTAGACAGAGGCTACAACTACACTATAAAAACAAAAGGCCACTTTCAAATTTGGGACTTGTTAATTCATGAGCTAACCTATTATAACACCATCGATTTTTTTTGTTACTCTCAGTTGTTAATTCAGTAAATATTTATCAGATACCGCCACGTTTGGCTCTATGCTATACACTGGAGCTCAGAGTTCAGAGCAGAGACAGACATGTAAACAAGTAATTAAAGAAATATGGTGTGGTATAATGGATATAATTATAAGTCCTACAGGAATGATAAATTCTTCCTATGTGCTCTGAGAAGGCTACATATGGGAGGTGACACTTCAACTGCGTCTTAAAGATGAGTAGTTGTTCACAGTCAGAGGGTGGGAAATACATCATAGGCAAAGGGAATAGAAAGTGCATTGATAGAAGTTCAGAGGAAATAAGAGGATACAGTGTATTTGTTACATAGGGTATAGATGAGAAATGGTAGAAGGTGATGTTGAGCTCCTTCGTGATGAAGTCCCTTGTGTGTATCACTTTAGGGAGATTAACTTCTGTTTTATGGTCATCAGGAAGTCATCAAAAGTTTTCAACAGAAGGATAATGTGATTGCATTTATTTTCTAGAAAGAGAAGTCAACATAAAGAAGGGGCTGGCAGTAGTTGAGTCTTCAGGTAAGGGTGATCACATGGTCATTATTTTAGTCAAGGCCTGAGGTAACAAGGGGCTTAATTTAGACAGTACCAAGGAAGATGAAAAGAAGAAGATATAATCGAGAGATATTTAGGAGATAGAAATGACAGGCCTTGATAACTAATAGGACACATGGGAGAGAGAGGTCAACTTGAACTATTTTCTAGATGGTGATGCTTCTAATGGAAGATGTTACTATCATTTTGTTGCACCCCACCCCAAATATTTCAGGGGAGCTTTACTGAGTTATTCCTTTATGCTAGTTTATTCAAATCTCACAATAGCAATGTGACATAAACCATAGGTGGTTTTATTCCGGCTATATGAAGCTCAGGAAAGTTAAGATAATTGCCCAATCTCACAACTAGATCACAAGGAGCCAGGATTTGAACCTGAGTCTTCTGTTTAAAAATCCAGTGACTTCTCTACACATTTCCAAAATCTCCAAGTTGTGTGCATGAAATTCCCCTCTTAAAATGTTGTTATGAGGGCCCGACATGGTGGCTCATGCCTGTAATACCAGCACTTTAGGAGGCCAAGGCAGAGGGATCACTTGAGTCCAGGAGTTCAAAACCAGCCTGGGCAACACAGTGAAATATTGTCTTTACAGAAAATAAACAAAATTAGCTGCGTGTGGTGCTGTGTGCCTGTAGTCCTAGCTATTCAGGAGGCTGAGGTGATAGGATCACTTGAGCCTGGGAGGTTTGGCAGTGATTACACACCACTGCACTTCAACCTGGGCAGCAGAGAGAGATCCTGTTTCAAAACAAAACAAACCAAAAAACTTTGTTACGGATTTTTGAATCAAAGTAAATCAGAAATTTGGTCAGTAAGTGTTATGACCAATTTAAAACCTTCATTTTGAGTGAAATCATTTTCTTAAAACGATTTATTTGCCCAATGCCGGGACAAATTTCTTTGCTGCTAAAAAAAAAAAACAAAAAAAAACAAAAAAAACCAAAACCCAAAACAAACAAAACCCCAGAAAATAAGCTTAAACTTCTGTTAACTTATTTATAATTTAAAAAGATAATGACATCTCTTTGTTAAGAAAAAAAATCTTTGCCATGAAGGAGTCTGTTAGAGATAAGGCCTCATACATGAGTAGAATAATATAAGTTTTCACATAGTAAATCACCTAGGTTTCAGCTCATTGGAGATTTGACTTTCAGTTTTTCAGTATTACTGATTCAAAATACTTAGGAAGATATATTATCAAATTAAAATATTTCTAAAGTTAACAGAGCAGAACTCTCTTCTTTCCTAACAGCACGGCAGGCTTTTATTATATAACAGGTTATTAGATGGAAACAAAAAAGTTAGGCTTTTTTTGTATTGAGACCACTTAATTTTCCTCAATTATCTGTACTTCTCAGTTATGTGATTTCATTTCAGTGTGGTGGATGCTTATTTCCCAGGATCTTCTTTTGCCTTTGTAGTGATTTGGGAAGGTATTCGTTTGCATGTGATATTTGCACCTGGCCTGAAATCTGTGAAAGAGAAAAGGATGAAACAAAGAAAATGACATGGCCTCCAGCACTTTATTCTTTCTTTCTTTTTTTTATTTCATTATTTTATTTTATTTTTCATATGAAACAGTTTCCTGCAAAGATCTTCTATATATGATAGAAGATGCTTTTGATATGTAGATCAAGCAAAATGGTAAATACATAGCCCTGTCTTTTCAAATATTCCCTTATTCTACAATGTGCCTGTAGTGCCAATTTCTTTGATTTCCATGAGACCTACCCTTGGGTTTGTATTGTAACTTGGTATCTTTCCATTGTCTCTTACCACAAAAATTCCTTTTAAGAAACTACATTCAGAATTCAATCTACAAGCTTTAGTTACTGGTTCACCTCCTCCTTATGGAAGATTTAGTGACTAAGTCTTTGCTTTGATTTTCTCTCAAGCTTTGAGGGTTCTCACTTTCTCTCTTAAGTGCAACTATCTGGTGTCCCCTTTTGCCTGGGAGTAAATAAAAACAGAAACAATTGGTTAAAAGACATGGGGTTGCACCAGTGCACATGCCTGACTAGCTGATGGATTGCAAGCTGTGGCTGTCAGGAAAGAGACCTTCCCACGGCACCATGCACTGGTGATTTCAAGGTGGGCTGTACGTCCTGCACAGTGGCAAGTGCTCTACATGCATTAGAGTCCTCCGACCGACCTATGAGGTAGGCCATGCCGTTATTTTCGTAGTTTCAGGTTAGAGAATTGGGTCTAAAAGATTTTAAGAATCTTTCTCAAGGTCATTCAACTACTAAGTTCTAGAACTGGTCTGTGAACCCAAGTTTTATTTATGTGTCAAGGCAAAAAAGGCAAATTTTACACGAAACTTTATAAGTAAGGAAACACTATTAAAATTCTTAAAATTTTTATACTAGAGATTCATTAGACATAAAACATATTTTAAAATGTGATTTTATTTCATCCAAATTGCATTCAGGTGTTAAATTTTGAAATATTGCCAAGACTCAAATAATTTGTAAAAATTATTTACATGGGTCATTTCTTAAAAGGTCAATATGATGATTTGGTGATCTTAATGAACAAGTGGATTGTCCCACAGAGCACTCATTCATAGTTTCTGACATTATAAAGATTTGATTCAAATATGATAACTTCTATTATTAGAAAGTACTGGTTAGGCTGTTATGGGAAAATTTTAAAAAAGACAATTTCTGTTTCTCAGAGCTCACCTTCTAGTAGCGTATATATGATAATTCTACACATTACACACAAAGCATATTAGTAGATACGCACAAATTCTATTGTTAGACCATAGAAAAGTGAGACAATAATTCTGACTAGAGGAATACAGAGTTCCTGAAAAGAAGGAATTTTGTTGGGCCTTGAAAAAAGAGTAGGATTTCAAAAGAAATGAATGAAGATATACTGGTTACTTTAAGATCAAATAGAATTCCTCTACTTAAGTATGTCTTTTGTCTCATTGCAAGACAAAACAGATACATTTTATGAAAAAGGTAGGTATGTGTACCTTGAAATAAATTTTTAAATGATGGATATTCTTTGTTTAAATGCCAGAAATAAGATATTTTTCTTTCTCATTATGTGAAATAAATAAGACTGAAAGCTGGAAAATTATAAAAGTCACTTGATTAAATGAGGCAAGCAATGCTTCCTAAAGGTTTCAACCCAGTGTACACTTTCCCTGAGGCTAGTTGGAACCAATGCACAGTCACAATTGCTCCATCATATGGGTGGCCAGTCAATATGGTGCCAGCAATAAAATGTGTAATCAACTTTCACATGTTTTCAGACATTTCCAAATCACTTTGATCATGACTAATAAGAAAACGGCCATTTCAGTTATAATCCATAAATTATCAAGGGAAAGTTCAGTTCAATACTCAGTACATTTCACATTTTTATTTTTATTTATTTTTTTGAGACAGAGTCTTGCTCTGTTGCCCAGGCTGGAATGCAGTGGTGTGATCCGCAACCTCCACCTCCTGGGTTCAAGCAATTCTCCTGCCTCAGCCTCCTGAGCAGCTGGGATTACAGGCAAGTACCACCACTCCCACTAATTTTTGTATTTTTAGTAAAGATGGGGTTTCACCATGTTGGTCGGGCTGGTTTCAAACTCCTGACCTTGTGATCCACCTGCCTTGGCCTCTGAAAGTGCTGGGATTACAGATGTGAGCGACCGCGCCTGGCTATTTTAAAATTAATTTATTTTTTGAGATGGAGTCTTGCTCTGGCGCCCAGGATGGAGTGCAGTGGTGTGATCTCGGCTCACTACAACCTCCACCTCCTGGGTTCAAGCGATTCTCCTGCCTCAGCCTCCTGTGTAGCCAGGATTAAAGGCGCGTGCCATGATACCTGGCTAATTTTTTTTTTTTTTTGTATTTTTGGTAGAGATGGGGTTTCACCATGTTGGTCAGGCTGGTCTCAAACTCCTGATCTCATGATCCACCTGCCTCGGTCTCTCAAAGTGCTGGGATTACAGGCATGGGCCACCGTGCCTGGCCTCACATTTTATTTTTTTAACATAGAATAAGGCAATCTAGAAATATATATATATCCTTAAAACACTAGTCAATTTTCCATTATGATACCTCGGTTCAATGTCAACATTTTTTTAATTGTCATTTCCCACGAGTCCAAGTTGCTTTTGAAAACACACTTACTTTGGATGACATTTCATCTAGGTTATATGAAAAGTGATAACCTTTATGACAGCTTTCAAAACTGCTTTTAGCAGTTCAACCTGTGGCATCATTGTCCTTCCTCATGTAGTTGAATTTCTCTTGATACAAGAAAAAATTGTTATTATGGCAGAAAAGATACCAGAGTAAAATTTCTCCATGTCAAGTGCTTTTTTAGCTTGTAAAGATGTTCCTAAATACGTACCAGTTCCATTTCACAGGATACTGTTAACATGAGTAGTTAGAAAGGTACCAGGAGCAGCAGCCATCCAACAAAGCAACATATAAGAGCTTGTTGAAAGCTGAAAATGATTTAGGGAGGGAAATTTCAGAAATGACAGCTTTTTAAATCTAATCAAAAACTCTTTTCTACATCAGCAGACATTTAGTCTTCCATTGGCTCTAATATGTATCTTAGACATCTGCAGGGTTTTAGAAGGCTACAGAAGGCTATGAAAGCAACACTTGAAAGCCCAATTCTAAGATAAGACATTGTGACACCACTGATAATGGATTAATATGAAGGAGGAATCAGTATGAAAGGCTGTTGTCTGAGACATCATCTGAGACAAGAATCTTAAATAACGATAGGTCTAAAAGCTATGTCTTTTAAACTCATGCTGCCATGATTTTTTTTTTACATATACTATCAAAATTCCCATTCCAGAGTAACAGTGTGTACACACACAAACGTACCCGTATACAATTGAAACCAGTAATATTCACATAGGATTTGCCATTCAAAGTGTGGTCTACAGACCAGCATCACCTGAGAGCTAATTCGAATTTCAGAATCTCAGAGCCGGGTGTGGTAGCTCATGCCTGTAATCACAGCACTTTGGGAGGCCGAGGAAAGCCAATCTCCTGAGGTCAGAAGTTTGAGACCAGCCTGGCCAACATGGTGAAACCCCATCTTTACTAAAAATTTAAAAATTAGCTGGGCATAGTAGCAGGCACCTGTAATCCCAGCTACTCGGGAGACTGAGGCAGGAGAATCACTTGAACCCCAGAGGCAGAGGTTGCGGTGAGCTGAGATTATGCCACTGCAATCCAGCCTGGGCGACAGAGCAAAACTCCATCTCAAAAAAAAAGAAAAAAAAAATGTCAGAATCTCCAGCCCCATCCCAGACCAGCAGACTCAGAGTCTGCATTTTAACAAGATCCCTGGATGATTTCTTTGCACATTAAGTTTGAGATTTAAAAACTGATTTAAAAACAAGCTTTAGAAGATCCACAGCTCTCTCTTCCTTAAAACCTATGCATCTTAATTTAAAACCTTTATGACTCTCCTCATTATCTAAGGCAGTACAGTTAAGTGAGTGGTTAAGAGCAAGTACTTCCAAAAATTTCCTGTCCAAACGGCCTGGAGCCCATTTCTAGGGCCAGCATGGGCCTCTTCTGTGGCTCGGTTCTCCTGACTGGGGTGAGGAACAGGAGAGAGATGTAGGTTAGGAACATACTTGGGAGGCCCCTTCTCCTACAGAATATTGCAGAGAGTGGAAAGAGATCAGGGTTGGTCCTGAGTTCAGGCCTCCGTTTGCACTCTTGCCCAGGCCTTGCAAATGTTAATGGGTATGGCTTATTAAAAATTAATCTGTGAGGCTCAGTCCTGTAATCCCAGCATTTGGGAAGTCGAGGCGAGCAGATCACTTTAATTCAAGAGTTTGAGACCAGTCTGGGCAACATGGTGAAACCCGATCTCTACAAAAAATACAAAAATTAGCCAGGCATGGTGGTGTGCACCTGTAGTCCTAGCTATAGGCTGAGGTGAGAGGATCACTTGAGCCTGGGAGGTTAAGGCTGCAATGACCCAAGATCGTGCCATTGCACCCAGCGTAGGCAACAGCAGAGTGAGACCCTGTCTCGAAATAGATATGCGGCTATACTGATGATTTTATGAAACAGAATATATTTTGAAAAAAAATTTTTAAAAATTCCTTCTACCTCCCTTACTGCCTCTGATTGGTGGATTAGAGGGTACTGGTCCAAATGCCATGTCCTTCCTTTTCACCTATTTTCTCTTCCTCCATTTACACTACTGCTAGCATGGCACTGCTGGGAGCTCCGTTTTCTTAGAGACTCACATCTACACTCAGGCTTCCAGGCTTTGTGCCAGAGGAGTCTGACAATGACACAGAGGGCAGTGTGCTTTCCTAGATACACAAGCACAGCTCCTACTGCCATCAGTGGGAGTTCTACAATCAGATTGAGAGCAGAGTACAGTCTGGAATTGGAAATTTGTCCTCAAGGTAAGTCAGCATAAGTGGCCTGGTTACAGAAGAGTCACACTCCACAGTGAAATAGCAAATGCATTGAGAATTTAAGTGTCTCTCCAAGCTCTGGAAAGAGAAGCAGGTGAAAATAAGTTGAACTACAATCAGTTATCAAAGAATTTTGTAAGTTCTTTGAAAGAAAGTATATAGTAAATGACCCATTTATTAAGAGATTTTCAAAATTAGCCATCTCACCTACTTGAAAGATTCTGGAAAAGTCTCTGAACCACACACTTTCGTTACACACTATTTTCTTTTTCTGACCCGCTTAATTCTATCCCTCCTCCAGGTCTCAGTTTAAATGGGAAGCATTTCTACATTAGCTCAGGTGTTCTCTTTTAAATGCCGTTAGAGCATTCTGCATTTTTTCTTCATAGCACCTATCTAATCTCATTAAATAGTTGAGTAATCATGTCTTTTATAATATGTTTTTCTCTTCAGGTAGATTATAAGCTTCATGAGGACAAGCACCATGTCTGTCTAATTATGTGGTTGAGACACAGTACTTAATAAATACTTGTTCAATGAATGAATGTACATTTAGTAGCCTAAATATGTACTCCCATAGTCTTTGGTTTTAGAGATGGAGTCTTGCTACATTGCCCAGGCTGGAGTGCAGTGTGCTGTATGGTCATAGTACGCTACAGCATTGAACTCCTAGACTCTAAATGATCTTCCCGCCTTAGTCTCCCCAGTATCTGGGACTATAGATGTGTGCCTCTGTGCTGGCTAAGAGTCTTATAATAAAAGCACGTCCACCTCAATTTACAGGAACTTACTACATCCTCACCCAGACCTATTTACACTGCAGATATAATTTAGGTGGATTTATCTATTTCCCCAAATTCCAACTTGTGTCTGTTGGAATTTGGGAAAATAAACAAATCCATCCGAAACTAGAAAGAAAAGGCAGGGAAGAGAATCAGGTAGAGGTAAGAAAGGCCAGCTTGGCAGACAGTTTCACAGAGCAAGAAGACAGAACACCACAGATTAAAAACTAGAAAGACATAATAATGTGGTGCTAGGCTGGGTGTGGTGGCCACGCCTATAATCCCAGCACTTTGAGAGGCCAAGGAGGGTGGATCATGAGGTCAGGAGTTCGAGAACAGTCTGGTCAGCATACTAAAACCCTGTCTCTACTAAATACAAAAAATTAGCTGGGTATGGTGGTGTGTGCCTATAATCCCAGCTACTGGGGAGGCTGAGGCAGGAGAATCAAATGAACCTGGGAGGTGGAGGCTGCAGTGAGCTGAGATCGTGCCATTGCACTCCAGCCTGTGTGACAGTGTACGACTCTGTCTTAAAAAATAAACAAAAAAATATTTTAAAAATGTGGTGCTAATATTAGGAGCAGAATATTGAGGAGGGTATCTTTGTAAAACTTGGGAATCCCACAGTTAATGTTGATCATTATTAATCTTTGCTAAAAAAAATCAGGTGGGCCGGGCACAGTGGCTTAGACCTGTAATCCCAGCACTTTGGGAGGCCAAGGCAGGTGGATTACTGGAGGTCAGGAGTTCAAGACCAGCCTGGCCAGCATGATGAAACCCTGTCTCTACTAAAAGAAAAAAAAAAAATTAGCTGGGCATGGTGGCACATGCCTGTAATCCCAGGTACTCAAGAGGCTGAGGTAGGAGAATTTCTTGAACCCAGAGGCAGAGGTTGCAGTGAGCTGAGATAGCGTCACTGCACTCCAGCCTAGGCAACAGAGTGAGACTCCGTCTCAAAAAAAAAAAAAACCCAAAAGAACAAAAAACAAAAACCAAGCAATTGAAATTATATTCCCTTTGATTTTCCATAACATACACAAGGGGGCAAGCTACAGGAAAACTTGCTTGTGTGAAATACCTCATTCCATGGCGAAGCTAATAAATTAGGTGCTACTGCAGTTTCCTGCTAAATATTATTTGATTTTTAAAGATAATTTTTAGAAAAGATGTTTGATAATGATTTCAAAAAGTTTAAAAATTCAACACCTTTTTCAGTAATGATTCACTGAGAGAATTAGACATATTTAAATTAAGTTACCTAAATCTTACAACAGAGGTGCATAAATCATATAGATCTTACAAATATGCAGTAGATGTAAATTTTATTATTTATAATATTTTAAAAGTAGATGTGTCCTGGACATTAACTTATAATTTTATATTAATTATACCTTTGTATTTTGACAATGCTTTTTACAGAATGCTGAATTGAAAAAATACACTTATACCCTCAAAATCATGCTTACTTTATTTCTTTTAATTTTTTATGCTTTAGACTAGAAATGCAAAAATATATTTTAATTTTTCAAATGGTGCTAATATCCAGAATTATTCTAATTTTTTCACTGAAATAAAGAATAATGACAACTACGTAAAAAGTACAAAGTATGTCAGAGGTGATAAGGAGAAATTGTTGACAGACGAAAGACATTCCCAGCTAATTTCTTTAGTCAATAGCAGCTGTTACGTAGCACTATAAAACTGTCTTTCTATAAAATGTTCATTTTATGGTTCCTTCTATAGGAGATCAAAAATTAAATATATTCAGGAACATAATTAGAGGATTAATGGAGAAAGCCAATGTACAAAAGGAGAGATTTTCAGGAAAAAAGTGTTATAAGCAGTTTTTTAATGACTGTGATTTTGAAAACAAACCTGAATTATAACAGTTGTCCTCTCGTTGTGTGGAAAAGGTTGCATTAAACAACTCCTGTCTGATTTTATCCCCAGCAACATCCACCTAACCAGGGACAGGTTTTGCCTCTTTAATTTGCCGATGCAGTGATTATTTAGCACACCCTTTCTTTTGTTGTAGTTATAAACTCACATAGGTCTCAGCAGGTAATCAGAGGCAAAAATATCCAATTGCTTCTTTGTAATATTACAAAGAACCAAGTAGGTCATTCTGCATTTTGAGTTCAGTGTGTGCGCTATTAAATATAATAGATGTGGCCACTTTCTAACTCTTTCACTTTGGTTTCAGACTTCTCTTTACAGATCTCACCTACTGAACATTTTCTTTTGTTTTCAAGGATACGAGATATACCTTTTAAAAGCAGAGACTTACCCTCTGCCATAATTAGAGGAGAATTGTTCAAATTCGACCCCTAGCATTAGCTTCTGTTTAATAAATTATTATAACGTGGTTGACCACGAGGCCAATGGTTAGTCACAGCCCTTGTGAGTTAGTTTGAGCCACGAATGAGATTCCAAACTTCTGAGATTAACCATGGTGAGGCTTTCCAGGAGCTTCCAAACATTCCATTTGCTAGCAAATAGTGAACTGTTTCAACTCTAACCTGGTTGTCATATGTTTTATTCATGGGCCATCATAGGAGCCGCCAAACAGATTATCATGTTTACATCAGGCCTCCTTAGAGAGAGACATTCTTTAATAGTTGAACTAGCAGGGTCAGTCAGTACAGAGATGCCTGCGGGCAACCCAATAATAAATAAATTAATTAATAAGAGAAGAAGAAATAAAATCAAACATTGAGAGTTTAATGATGTCCTTCAGCAGTTACCAATCAATATGTTTTTCTCTCTGGTTGAAAAGGTTATATTAAGGTTTCGTCATTTTAGCAGCCTCCTCCTTGTATTTATTTTCAGCAGGAGTGAGGAAATACAGAGGGGCATGGAAAAGTGCAGAGTCCACAGAAACCATTTCACTGGAGTTGATAAACCTTTACAAATGTCTGTTTATGGTACTGCATCTTTTGAGCCATTTGGTAGCTTTCAGTAATCTATGGGCCACATGGAGTTGCTCTATTGTTTCTGTTGGAAATAAATGCACTTAAACAGATGTTGTGACATGCAGTGGCATTTCCTTTCCTTGAGAGTCTATTTAAAAATTGATTTAAAAGGACGCATGACATTTTGGCAGGGTAGGATCTTTACTAGATTGTGCTTGCTTATTTATTTGTTTGATTTTTTAGGAAGGATATTCTACAACTTTGCCTTAGTCCAGCTATTCAGCTTTAGGAAAGAAACTTTATTTTCTGATTGAAAGGAGACACATGATGTAACAGTTGAGATCATTCACAAGAACACTTTTCTTTCAGATCGGCAATTATGATGCAGCATGTGGAAAATTACATGGAACCACCCGGAGTATCAGAGAGAATCCTAGAGGTTATTGACATAAACCTCGTTCTCTGAAGGTTCATAAAGGAATTTGTTATAGTCATAGTATCCTAGAAATGGAAGGTACCTTGAACATCTCCATGTAGAGGATTACCTGCATTGCTGTTAATATTGGAGGCTTCTAGATACAGTCTCTCTCTCTCAGAGATTTATGAATTATAACATCTAGAGGTTCTCATATAGAGGTAATATAACATTTACCTGACATGCTTCTCAACAGCAATATTAACCTCCATTTCCCAGACATAGAGTCATGGAGGAAGGAGACCCCATGTCAACTCTGACTATTCATTCCAGTGACAACATATAATTGTATGATAAATAACATTTAAAATTGGAGTTGGGACTAGTAATATCTTCATGAGGATTTATTGCCTATATTGCTTAATAAAGAAATGAAATGGGTCTAAGTTTAGATATTAGTTTATTTAAAGAGAATGGTCAAAAAGGAACAGATGTTTAATTGTATACATGGAAACCACATCAGATATCAATTATTAAAGGAAAATGCAACTGATAACTGGATACTTCCTCTGTGATTGCCAGGTACTTAAATGCTCTTTGTATAATGTATATTTGCATGTTCTCCACCTGGAATGGTCTTCATAAACATGCTTACTTGGCAGACTCTACTAATTCTAAAAGAATCAGTTTGTCCGTCTATCTTTGAAGATTTATTTGAAAATGCCATGCAGAGTTCATTATGAGTCACTTTCTTATCTCTGCCATCACTGTACCTTGATCAGCACTTTCTTATTGTCTGACCCATATAGTATTTATTTTAATTATTTCTTTATATTTCTCCCTTCTCTGACTACGAGATCCATGTCGGGAGGGACAGTGTCAGATTCATTGTTTATTGTAGCTTAGCATCAAGTTCAGTACCTGGCTCAGCATAGTAACTCAATAAATATATATGAAATAAATGAATATGACCAACACACACACATATTAAGTCAGTTTCAGTCTAAAATTCTACCCAGATATATATAATATCCAAATAAGATTAATTTAAGCAAAGACACCCTATTTTTGGATACCCTAGGACTACAGAGGGACAGAAAGAAGAAAATAATATTGCAATGCTATATCATTTGTAGAGTAAAATAAAAGCAGTTTCTTAAATTGTCTCAATTATCTTTGCCCTCAGATAGCTTTTCATATTTTGGGAACTTCTGTGTGTGTTCTTTCTGAATCATTCTCTGGTAAGCAAGGCAATCACAGAAATTTCTTGAATCTGTGCCTGGGTAGGGAAACTCTTGAGAACTGAAAGAATTTGATTCACAAAAAGGTTTAGTACCATTCATGGAATGCATATTCTAATCACTGCATGCTGTTTTTTTAAGGAAATGCCACTGATGGTTTCAGAAGGAAGCACATCAATACTATTATAGTGAAACTAAAGTAGAATTATGGGTTTCTGTACTTGGGTTTTTAAAAATCGCTTTTCTGAGGGGGTGTGCACATACACGCAGATCTTAACATCCCCTTGAATTATGAGAACGTGGAAAAATATTCTTATTATAAATCTAGGATGTTGTTTACCTTACTGTATTCCAGATGTCTGAGATGCATGTAAAAATACAGAAAATACTCATGTTTTCATCTGTTTATTTGATCAATGTTTCTTTGAGAATTAGTTATAAGACTTTGTGTCGGACACTGAGGATACAAAGATTTTCTGGATCTGGATAATTTAGAAATAAACATTTTAAAAGAAATGGTATGTAAAAAGTAAAAAACATAAAAAAGTAATTGACAGCGGAGGTATTTTATAACCTGTAGTAATACCAGAGGGCAGCAGGACATAGAGTTTACCAATGATCTTTCTAGCTTCGTAAACACATGATAAACCTAAAGCAAAAATGGACATCCTTCATTTCCCCTCAAAAATATAATACTAAACAGCCTTTATCCACCGTATCTGTTTATCATACTTGAGAAAAGTCTACAAATCAGATACGAGAAGTACTATGAGAACAAGGAGCCAATTCTTAAAGGCCACATTCTCTTCCATTATCATGGTTCTAAACATGACTTTAACGATTAGCATGGCCAGCAAATGCCTGGACACTGCAAATGGGAGATTTAATGGCAAGACCAAATGGTTACAATGGTCACCACCTGCTCATTCCATCTTGTAATCAATCAGGCCTAACCTCACAAAATGACCGAAATACGATGATTGGTTAAGAAGAATTGGACCAGCACACTCTTAACCAAATGACAAGGAAGTAATTTTGCTACTGGAGGGGGCAGGGAAAACTTCCTCTTTGCACTCTGAAGGTTCGCTGAAAATCAGCTAATCTCAGGCAGCTAATAGGAGAAAAGGCATCCAAAATTTCTTAAAACTAGCACAAGCATTCCAGAGTGTCATACAAAATATGAATTCAAAGAAAGGCCAACTGATAGAAGCTTAAATATTCTATTTACAGGGGAGAGATGTATGGATCCGGAAGGTGTGAGGTGAGGGACGGCGCTGCCTAAGAACAAAGGTTATCTTACGTAGACAAAGTTCCCCAGGTTCTCCTGGTGCTACCCTCAGAAGAACAGAAGGAAAGTCTATTTGGGTGTGGTGAAGACTCCTAGTCTCCTCTCTGCTTGTTAGTTGATATTTCCTGCTTATTTGATGAGATCCCCAGACAGAGGGTTTAAGAAAATTACATTTCTCTTGGAAAGAAGCTTTCTTGGTCAGATAAGGAAATTCCAGAGAGTCCCTTCCTGTGCTGCTTACAGCGGTGGGGGTGGAGGGGGATGGTGGTGGTGGTGCCGATGGTGAGGGTGGGAGGGAGTGGGCGGGGAACAAGATAAGGTTTAGGTACCTTGATTCTAAGGCAGTTTGCAAGGCCTCTCAGCATGTCAAAGTGGCATTCCCTGGGGCATGGCTTTCTGAACCTCAACACCACCATTACTTGAAAGAAGTGTAAGCTGTGCCGAAGGTGGGAATGGTTAATGGGCACACACACAAAAAATAATTAAAAAGAATGAATGAGGCTGGGCATGGTGGCTCATGCCTGCAATCCCAGTACTTTGGGAGGTCGAGGTGAGTGGATCACCTGAGGTCGGGAGTTTGAGATCAGCCTGGCCAACATGGTGAAACCCTGTCTCTGCTAAAAATACAAAAATCAGCTGGATGTGGTGGCATGAGCCTGTAATCCCAGTTACTAGGGAGGCTGAGGCAGGAGAATTGCTTGAACCCAGGAGGCAGAGGTTGCAGTAAGCTGAGATGGTACCACTGCACTCCAGCCTGCGCGACAGAGTGAGACTGTCTCAAAAAATAAGAATGAATGAGACCTACTATTTGATAGCACAGTAGGGTGACTATCATCAGTAATAACTTAATTATACATGTTAAATAACTTAAAGAGTATAATTGGATTGTTTGTAACTCAACATGTTGAGGGGATGGATATCCCATTCTCCATTATGTGCTATTT
Organism: Cacajao melanocephalus; assembly: GCA_963573385.1. NCBI lineage: Eukaryota > Metazoa > Chordata > Mammalia > Primates > Pitheciidae > Cacajao > Cacajao melanocephalus. The sequence continues at coordinate 18,135 of CAUYLG010015013.1, read as the reverse complement.
CATAGGGAATGCCTATATCAAAACATTTCAGATATCCTATAAATATATATACCTACTATATACCCACAAAATTATAAATTAAAAAAAGAAAAAGAAAGAAACATTTAAGCTGACTTTATTCCTGGGCACTTTTCTCTCCTGTCCTCTATAATAATTAAGTAATACTTCTCTGGTAGGTATTCAAAATGGTATACAGACTGTAAGAAGATACGCAGTGGGGATGGGGGCGGGGAGTTAGGGAGGCACCATCCTGTTATTTTCAATACATTCACCCAGAATATGGTGAATACCTAGGGTGACTCTATCATTAATTGTCAAAACTTGGTACTTTTCAAGTGAAAGGAAGTGCTATCATTAGTTAGACTAGTCAATTTGTGTAAACTGGAACCATCAATGGCAAATTGAGATGTATAATCAATGCGTGAATAATTAGCCATATCTAGACAGTTTTAAATAAGTTAACATAGATCACTGAAGTTAGTTGTATACAGACGGTACAAGGTCAACTTTTAAAAAAGTTTTGCCCACATAATTGATTACCTAGCCTTTGAAATTATATGGTTGACTCAAGTTGTTCCACTGTATGTACTATAGTTTAAATGACATATTTAGATACTTTTTCCAAGGAATAGCTAAGAATTCTTCACCTTTATTTTTCTATAAGCTTTTATAATCTAAAGCTTTTACAATTGTACAATGTCCTGAACAACCAAAAAAGTGTAATGATTAAAAAGCAAGATGCTTAAGGTTTGAATCAAGGAATCTGGAATATTGCTTTGGCTGTAACGTTACTAACAAATTGGACTTAACTTCACTCTGCCTTCATTTTCTCATTGCTACAAAGGTGATAGTATTACTTGTTAATTTCCTAGGTGCAACATAAAGGTAAATAAAAGAATGCTCATGGAAATACTTTGAACACCTAAAATATCTAAATTTAAATATTTTCTTTCCTAAATCTTCATAGCAATAAAGAAGGTAAAAGAGGAAGTGTAAAGAGTCTTAGCATAGAATTAAACATACTATTAAAAGTTAAAATAATGCAAAGAAAAAATCTGTAAATAAAAGGAAAGGAAAGTCTTTCTCACTGGGCAACTTTCAGCCCTTGCTGATTTGCTAACAATTTCAGAAATCCTTCCCAAAGGCCCTTCACCCTGAACTGTCCTCTAGCACTTAAATGTTTTCTGTGTTCCCTATCAGACTATATGCCTTGCAAGACCCAACTATGTTTTATCTGTCATTAAATTGCACAGTGTCTGACCTAAAGTAGATACTCAAAACGTGTTTTTGATCAAATTCATTAATGCTGATCACAAATTTAGAGAAATAGAATAAGACATCTCTATTTGAATATTAACATTCTCCAATTTGGTCTTTGCCAGATTCTGTTTTCTTTTAAATTTTTTTGTTTGATCTTTTTCAAAGGCCCTCTTTCAAAAAGGAAAACCACGAAAACCCAGAAAAGGAAGCTTTTAAGAACTACTAAAAGTTCTACAAATTTTCACCATAGGATGCTTTTCTACTGTGTCACAGGAAGAACTGGCTTGGAGACTGAATGTGGATGTGGCTCTGTGCAAATCATTTATTTACTTTTGGAGGTGTTAGGTCAGTTGGTGAGAGGACAGCACTAATAAGGGTAAGGTTGCAGGTTTTATTAGCTTTATACAGAGAAAAACTGCCTCAGAGTCACAGATTGTACCTCCAACCTCAGTGAGCTGTCTTGGGTCACAAAGAGAGTGCAGATTACTCAGTACAACCTATTAACAGTTTGGAAAACAAGCAACTGATGGCAGATCTAATATACAAAAGACAGCACATTATTACTTTTTAGAGTGCTAAAACAAATTGAACCCATCAAACCACTGTAAACTTAAGAAGTATACTTTTGTCATTTGTCCCCTTAGACCTTCAGGCCTATTTTCCACAGCTTTAAATGGGCATATTTAGAAAAAGAAAGTTTAAAGCCTAATTCTTAGAATACACCCAGTTCATTACTGGAACCTCTGCTTGAAGGGAAAAAAAAAATGGCCATATGGTTTCGGTAATAGATTGTCACAAGGGCAAAAATCAATATGAAAATCATGAGTAGTGATCATATTTGGCATTTGGGGGGGTGATACATTCAGAAAATATTTGTGTATTGAAATAATGGTTTTCTTTGTACAATGTGCTTTTGCACACACCAACAACGTTTCCATATCCATGAAGTGCTGTTTTTTCAATAAATATTGAATCATAGCTCACTACTTAATGCCAAAAAATAAAATAATTTAGAAATATTTTTGTAATACATTCTATCTGTTAAGTTCAGTTACAGGCATATAATGAGAATGTGGTAAACCAGTTGGATGCACTAAAAGAAAATGTGATGAAGAAGGTAATGGTGACATGTTAACCGCCATCTACGAGTCATTAGGCAATCATGAAATGATACTTATTAAGTGTCTTTGCACAATATGACAATGTTCTAGTGTCATCAATGTTACACATACTGTGGTCAATCCATTTTTTAAATGAATGTGTTCCCTGGGAAGGCTGATAAAAGCAACCAATTATTTTGACTGGGTTTTCAGAAAGAACAGGAGGGGAAACTCAGACAGGAAAGAAGCCTTATACTACACTAAACTTTCTTTTTTTTTTTTGAGAGGGAGTTTTGCTCTTGTTGCCCAGGCTGGAGTGCAATAGTGCTATCTCGGCTCACCACAACCTCCACCTTCTGGGTTCAAGCAATTCTCTTGTCTCAGCCTCCTGAGTAGCTGGGATTATAGGCATGCGCCACAATGCCTGGCTAATTTTGTATTTTTAGTAGAGACGGGGTTTCTCCATGTTGGTCAGGCTGTTCTCAAACTCCCAACCTCAGGTGATCTGCCCACCTCAGCCTCTCAAAGTGCTGTTATTACAGGCGTGAGCCACCAGGCCCGGACTAAACTTTCTTACAGAGTAGTTTACCTCTGGGTTTATCCTTTCATTCCCATTGGCATGCTGCTTGGGGGACAGGTGCAACAAATATCCATTACTGCTTTCTCAAAAATAGGACTGGGCATAGTGGCTCACACCTGTAATCCCAGTGCTCTGGAAGGCCAAGGCAGGCAGATCGCTGGAGGTCAGGAGTTCAAGACCAGCTTGGCCAACGTGATAGAAGGCTGTCTCTACTAAAAATACAAAAAATCAGCCAGGCATGGTGGTGCGTGCCTGTAATCCCAGTTACTTGGGAGACTGAGATAGGAGAATCACTTGAACCCAGGAGGCGGAGGTTGCAGTGAGCCGAGACTGTGCCAATAGAGCTAGTTGCATATTAACAGTAAGAATTAAAAATAGGCAATATAACTCAGGAAGTCAAATAATGCATGTTCTCACTTATAAGTGGGAGTTACATAATGTGTACACATGGACACAGAGAATGGAATAATAGACATCAGAGACTCGGAAGTGGGAGGGGGATGAGGGATAAGAAATTACAATGTACACTATTTGGGTGATGGGTATACTTAAAGCCCAGATTTCATCACTGTATAATATATCTATGAAACAAAAGTACACTTATTCCCCCTAAGTCTATAAAAATAAAACCATTTTTTTAAAAAAAGAAGACAATGTTCATGTATACAAATAATAAACCATGAGTAAATACCAATGAATGGACTACATAATATATGGTAAAACTATACGGCAGTGAACCAATTACTGATATTCCTCCAGGTGCACATAAACCTTCCGACTTGCCATCCTTCTTATTTTTATGCATTATAAGTAATTTACTTGTCCTTATAACAGTAAGATAAGAACAGGTTCTATGATTAAAAATAATAATAATTGTAATAGGATTACAAAAGATGTAATAGTTATAATAGGCTTTATGTCATTTTAAAAAATAATTTTGGCCGGGCACAGTGGCTCACACCTGTAATCCCAGCACTTGGGAGGCCGAGGTGGGTGGATCACCTGAGGTCAAGAGCTTGAAACCAGCCTGACCAACATAGTGAAACCTCATCTCTACTAAAAATACAAAAAAAAATTAGCTGGGCGTGGTGGTATGTGCCTGTAGTCTTAGCTACTCAGGGAGGCTGAGGCAGGAGAATCACTTGAACCCAGGAGGCAAAGGTTGCGGTGAGTCAAGATTTTGCCACTGCACTCCAGCCTGGGTGACAGAGGGAGACTCCATCTCAAAATAAATAAATAAATAAATAAATAACAATTTGATTTTTGATGTAGTTTCTTGTTATACTCACAAAACAGCTTTGCCCACTTACCAAAGAAAGGTACACAAATAGAAAAATGACATCAGGATTTCTTAAGAATGCCTGGAGAATATTAATAGGGTGTTTTTTTGTGGTAACGCTTCCAAAAACTACACATACATGCACACACATGCCTCTCTCATAATTGACTCTGTTTCTCTGGGCAGCAGAAGTGAGCGTTGTGAGCCTAGGGGCTTAGAGGGAAGGGAGCACAAGTGCTGCTTCTCTTAGGATATTTTAACCATGAGGGAATTCCTTCATTAATACATGCTGTGTGTCTTAGTTCGTTTGGGCTGCTGTAACAAAATATCTTAGACTGGGTAATTTATAAACAACAGAAATTCATTTCTCACAGTTCTGGAGGCTGTGAAGTCCAAGACCAAGTTGCCATCAGATTTGGTGTCTGGTGAGGGCTCACTTTCTGCTTTATATGTGGCATTATCTATGTGTCCTCACAAGGCCAGAGAGGCAAACAAACAAACTCCCTCAGGTCTCTTTTATAAGGGCACTGATCTCACTCATGAGGTCTCCCCTTTTATAACTTAATTGACCCCACAAAGCCCCACCTTGTAATATGATCACATTGGCGATGAGGTTTCAACGTATGAGTTTTGGAAGGACACAAACATTTAGACCATAGCACCATGCTATGAAATCAAACTTGGTTCTATTACTGACTCATATTGAAGCTTTGAATTGTCATATTTCCTGGATATAAATTGCATGGCTTTCTGAAATTTTTTTTTTTTTGAGACAGGGTCTCACTCTGTCACCCAGGCTGGAGTGCAATGGCACAATCATGGCTCATGGTAGCCTGGACCTCCCAGGTTCAGGTGGTCCTCCCACCTCAGCCTCCTGAGTAGCTGGGACCACAGGCGCATGCCACCACACCCAGCTAATTTTTGTATTTTTTGTAGAGACAGGGTTTTGCCTTGTTGCCCAGGCTGTTCTCAAACTCCTGGGCTCAAGCCATCCACCCATCTCAGCCTCCCGAAGTGCTCATATTATTGGCATGAGCCACCATGCCTGGCCCTGAATATTTTAAAAATCACATAAGCTAAGTGGCAGAATATCTCAGGATGCTCCTTTTTAGTACCTGTTGCTGAAGAAGATTCACAGGTGAAGATACCTAGAGTTTTGGGAAAATGTGGTGGATAGTGAAGTGAAAACGACATTAGCCAACTTTGAAAGTCAGACATCTGGCACCTGGTGTCCAATCCTAGGGACAGTGTTTAGAGGTGTGACTGTGACCCTTATAAGGGTGAGATTCAGGAAGATTAAATAACTTGCCAGATCACAGAGCTAGTTAATGGTGGGCAAAAATTTGAATGTTGGTCTATTCATACTTCAGAATCTGAGCCAATCACATCTAGGTTTGAACTCTACTTCTATCACTCATGACCTGTATGAACTTGGGCAGACTTCTTAACTTCAGTAAGGTAGGTCTCCATTCGGTATCTTTGACATGGAGAGGATGCCTATTCACAGAACTGTTGAGAGGTTAGATATTTGAGGCAGGGTATGTTAAAGTGCTGAGCACATGAAGCCTGGAATAAGCAGCTACGCTGTGAAGTCTGTAAGGTAGTTACTGCAGGAGACATCCTCTGCATAAGACTCTCCTCCCAAAAAGTGTTGGACATCTAGTGGGAGATAGAAGACAATAACATATCACGGGAATATATTTAGACATTTCCTCCAATATACGAAAGAGATAAAAAGGGTATACTCTGTTTGAAGGAGTATGGGTACATATGAGAACGACACAGATTTACTCACTCAGTCTTTCCCAAATGCCTCTGGCAGTCCTGAACTTTTGAACCCTGGGGATCTGAAAACAGTCATTAGGCAAGAGGATCTCGGGGGGACTTTCAAATATAATGTCTTCCTGGTTTCGTAACCTGACTCGCTGCAGGTTCTTGCCTCCCTAAGTTAGAAGAATGGGAAAAAGGTGCCTTGGCGTCGCGATAAGTGCTACAGCTCAGATAGAACTCGTGGACCCAAAGAGTGTGCGGTAGTGCAGTTTATCAGGCAGGGTGAAAGGACAGCTTCCACGCCACGGAAGGGGACCCAGAGGAGGTGCGGTGCCAGGCTGGGGCAGCTAGAGCTATTGCCCGAGTTATTCTCGCCACATGCCTGTTCTCATCCAATGAGAGGGGTTCTTTCAAATTTCCTCTGTATTAATTGATCTTTGAATCCTTTACCGGATTGGCTACTGTTCTACAACTCCGAGTCACAGAGCCCCCACCTCCAACAGCCAGAGGCGGGAAAATCAGAGACAAAGCCACTACCTAGCCTGGCAGAGGCGGGAAAGTGGAAACAAAGGCACCTAGCAGGCGAGAGTCGGGAAAGCCGGAGAAGCCCTGCGCTCCAAACAAAGCCCACAGCCAACCCGGGAAGTCCCTCTAACACGGTCCCTCAGTTTCTCCTGCAGATGCACAAAAATATCTGCGATAAAAGCACACACACACCTAAGAGCCAAACAATATATGTCTATTTGGGCAGAGGGAGATCACAGCTGCTTGTTTCATGGAAGAGGGAAGAAGATAAAGGATGGTATCACAAAGAAGACAGCCTCTCATAGGAATGGGTAGAATTTCAAGAGGCTGAGATCACCATTGAGGAGGAAGGAGAGAAATGAAATGCATGTTAAGTGAAAATGTTTCAGAAAGAAAGGTAAAATATGTAAAAGCAAAAAAGAAAATAAATGAGTCTGAAATACCTTGGAGAACTGTCAGTAACTTGACTTAACTGGAACTTTGAGGACATGTGTAGAAAGTAGGAGAGATAGGCTGGGTGCAGTGGCTCACGCCTGTAATCCCAGCACTTTGGGCTGATCACCTGAGGTCAGGAGTTTGAGACCAGCCTGATCAACATGGAGAAACCTGGTCTCTACTAAAAATACAAAAGAAATTAGCCAGGCGTGGTAGTGCATGCCGGTAATCCCAGCTAATCAGGAGGCTGAGGCAGGAGAATCGCTTGAACCTGGGAGGCGGTGGTTGCAGTTAGCCGAGATAACACAATTGCACTCCAGCCTGGACAACAAGAACAAAACTCCGTCTCAAGAGAGAGAGAGAGAGAGACAGAGAGAAAGAGAGAGAGAGAGAGAGAGAGAGCAGGAGGGAAGGAAAGAAAAGAAAGAAGGAAAGAGAGAGAAAGAAAGAAGGAGCGATGGAACTGGAAACTGGAGGCTGTAAAAGACTGTTTTTAGAATGCGGGCTTTGGAGTCTGACATATGGGTTTGAATTCCTATTCCCACACTCACTAGTTGTGTACATAGGGGCATAGACTTAATCTTTATGAGCTTCAGGGTCTTTTTCTGGAAAATGAGGGTGTTTAATAGTAATATTTCAAATACAGAATGAGCAGAGTAACATTTATTGAGCAATTTTGCAGGTGAGGAAACTGAGGCAAGAGAGATGAACAGACCGACCTGTCCGACAAGTCACTTGTCATAGCATTGGTAAGACAGGGATTGAAATCCAGGCATTCTGGTTTCAGAACGCCATTATAATGAAATCCAGCCATCTACTTCATAGACTTAGACTACGGTGAGAGTTAAAGAAGATAACACCTGCAATATGTCTGGCCTAGTGTCAGGTACAGAGTAAGGACTCAACTAAATAAACATTAGCATAAATAAGAAACAGGACGATGAGGAAGGGGAAGATTTTGAAGCTAAAGCCTGAAGGCTCTTCAATACTTAGGAGTAATTCTGACATTTTTTAGTTGGCAGCTCACAATTATATACAGGATTGCAACAAGCTTGTGGTGTGATAAGAAGCATAATTTAGAAAGATTCATGTTTTAGGATGTATGGGCTAAAAAAGAGAGAGAATGAATGGCGACCAATGAGACCTTCACTGTAACAGTCATTAAATGGGCTAGAATAAGGGAGGTGGCAATGGAAAGGCTGAAGCATAGATATAAACGCTCTTGTAAAGACTGACATGAAAGGTGGAACAAACAAAAGATGACTCAAGGTTTCGAGGCTGGGTGACTGAGAGAACACTGCTGATGTCATTAATGGAAACAAAGACATGAAGAAAGAAGCTGAGGCCGGCCACGGTGGCTCACACCTGTAATCACAAGATGTTGGGAGGCTGAGGTGGGCAGATCACCTGAGGTCAGAAGTTCGAGACCAGCCTGACCAACATGGTGAAAACCCATCCCTACTAAAAATACAAAAAGTAGCTGGGTGTGGTGGAACGTGCCTGTAGTCCTGGCTACTTGGGAGGTTGAGGAAGGAGAATCACTTGAACCCGGGAGGCAGAGGTTGCAGTGAGTGCGATCACACCATTTTACTCCAGCCTGGGTGACGGAGTGAGACACTCCACCATCTGGAAAAAAAAAAAAAAAAGAAGAAGAAGAAAGAAAGAAAGAATCTGAATTTTGAGGGGGAAAATTGAGGATTACATTTTTTTACAGGTAGAGTTTGAGGTGACGACAAGTCATTTAGGTGGAGATATTCAGCAGGCAATCATCTTTTCAGGATCTGAGGTCTACATAACAAATACATATTTAGCAACAGTATATAAACTTCTTTCTCAGAACCTCCCTATTGATTAAATATTTCAAGCATGGACACAGGTATTTACAAATTGTTTGCACACGCTTCTGTACATTAAAAAAGATATACATAGAAGAATGAATAGAAATAGAAATTCTGTTTTTTTCCCTTTGCACCAATGGATGTCTTTGAGTACCCTCTGGTAGGTATGTACCCCATTGTGGATATTGCCACTATGTCTTAGGTCCGTTTCCAGTGCTGGGAAGCAGCCTAAACACATTCCACTGAAGAAAATGATCTACTGCTTCTCCCATGAATGAAATTCTCCCTTTTTAGGATCTCTTGACAGTGTATACAGGAGAAAAAGGACTGAAGATATCATTGTCCTACAACACTCACTTGTATGCACAAAGGTCTCTATGTAAGAATGTTCAATGTAACGTTGTCTATAAAGGTGAAAAAAAATCTTAAAGGTTTATGAGAAAGGGAAAGATACAGAATTTATGGTACATCATTCTATGGAATACAGAATTAAGATAAACTTATATGTACTGAATAATGAAGGAGGAATCTCCAAGATACATTAAGTAAAAAAAAAGTTGCAAGACACAATATCTTGATGAAAACCGCCCTACTACTTATGAAGCATTTTGAATATATATGTATATACATATACTTGACATTGTATCTGAATAAGCCTCTAGATTAACTACCAATTTATAGGAGTTACAGAGATGAGAGGAATATGTTAGATAACACCAAGGAAATGCAATTAGTAAAATGTAGACTCTGGGATCTGTTCAGAACAAATGATCAAATGATCTACTTTAATTAACAGATTACAATGATAAAAAAATGAGAAAGAGCTGGAAGGGGAATATGATTTAAAGAGGCTTAAAACATTCAAAACTGGCAAAACTAAACCATATTATTCAAGGATGTCCATTAAGTAATATGCCACCTCCTCACTCTGGGGAGAGGGGGAGGGCTTTGATTGGGAGAAGGCGTCCAGAAGCTTGTAGGTTGCCCTGTGATGTCAATAGCATACTATCATAAATTCATTAAGTTCCATATTTGTGTCATATAGTTTCTGAATTTGTGCTACATTAACAATAAAAAGTTGACATTTTTAAAAAGAAAAGAAAGTTGTTACTATGATCTTATTTGAGAAACCAAAAAAAAACACTGACATCATATGGTTTGTATATTTTTAAACTATCATCCAAAAAATAAAAGGTCTAGAAGCATCAACAAATATCTAATGACTAAAAAGCTGAAAATGGACTTACATTTATAAGGATATTGTGTTTAGAGATAGAGAATTAAATGTTTTCAGTTGGGAAACCATAGAAATGTTTATTTGGAGAACAAGGGAAACAAGTTAGCTTTTAAGTTAGTTTTCTCTGAAATTACTAAACATTCTTGCTGTTTTTTTTTTATTGGCTTCTCAAATAGCCAAGATCATTTTTAATATTTGACATGTTTGATTCTTGGGTCTAGATTCTAAGTTAGTAAAACAAAATGGGCATTGGCCATGTAGAGAAAAGTTATTAACTATTGAGATGAAAATTTCAGCTGGGTCAGGGTGTGGTGCCTCATGTCTGTAATCCCAACACTTTGGGAGGCCAAGAGGGGAGGTTCACTTGAGGCCAGGACAGCAGTGAGATCCCTGTCTCTACAAAAAATAAAAGTAATAATAAAAACATTAGCTGGGTGTGGTGGCATGTGCCTGTATTCCTGGCTATGCAGAAGGATTGCTTGAAGCCAGGAGTTAGAGGTTCCAGTGAACTAAGAATGCACCACTTGCAAGTCGGCCTAAGTGATGGAGCAAGACCCTGTCTCTAAAAACAAACAAACAAACAAACAAACAAACAAAATCTCTGATTGTCAGGAGCATTCTGTTATTCTAACTTATACCAAGATATAATGAACTAATGCCAAAGTATAATGAACCTCCTCTAGGTCTAAAGGATGATTGAGTTCAAGAGTGGTGAAACCCTACAATTACTGAGAAAAATAGTATCGTTTTGGCATTCTTTGTTCTGCACATTTGGTACAGGTCATTTTTTCAAGAATAACATTTTAATTTGGTTGCTTTGTGTATGTTCGCAGAAAATTTTGCTTACTGAAAGACCATTATAAGCAAGAGCCATTGTTTTATTATGCTTATCAACCAGTGTAGTATTTGATCTGTGAGTAAGAATTTCTTGGTTTGTTAGCAAGACTCTGTCCCAATCTACTTTTACAAACTCTTTTCAACATATTCTTGGTTTGATATTTAAGTGCTATCAGAGATGATAGGAATCATACATTTTGATTTTTTTCCCTAATTCTTGTAACTAGTAGAAACTGTAAAGTGAAATGAAGAAAGAAAAAACCCACTGTGCATCTTTCCTTTTCTACGACCGACAATTTCCAAGCTATTTTGCAAATATAGGACAGCTGCTTTATTGAGCTAAAAAAACACTACAAAATGTAATGATAGCACTTTGGACTCTATTCTGATCTCCCTTAAACTCCACACAGCTTGGATTTTTCTGTAATTTTAATGAAAATGTGGCATGGCGCATCTCTCTCATTTAAATTATGCACTGTCAGTATTTTCCTTCTTTGCAACTGAAGCACTTCTTGGGAAACATGCCAGGTACAAGAGGGGAGGGCGAAAACTGAAAATACAAAATGGAGATGGGAGTGGGGAAAGAAACTGGACTAAACAAATATACTCCCCACAAGGCCAATGTTAAAAAGACTTGTAAACATCTGAGAGATGGGGTAGAAAAGTTCAAGTAGAATTAAGGTGGTACGAGCAAGCCTAAATGGTGCTAAATAGGCCTTTAAGTAAAAAATCTTAAAAATATTGTTGACCTATTAAAATCTAACACAAGATTTCATTCATTTTAACATGATGTCCGAATATATCTTGCTAATAGTTAGCTCCGTAGGCCTTGATCATCACATGTAAAACTCATACCAGTGACAGTTTTTCAATTAACAAAGCCTTCTTCCTTCACCTTCCATGCTCCTTCTCTGTTTTCCAAGCAAAAGTCAATCATTCATTTATTTAGCAAGAATCTATTGAGAGCCTGAGTGAAGAACAAGACAGAAAGGGTCTCAGTTTACTGTCATCTATTACATGTCCATCTTTTGTAGAATTCACATATATACGGAAATAAAATTCCCTTCGGGGAGGTGATTTTTTTTTTTTTTTTAAAGAAAAGGCACCATAGTTTTACACCAAGAAATAGCCCCACAAACTTGGTATAATTATATAATTGATTTTACATTTAATTATCACCTTAGCCCAGCATGATACTACTGCTATCTCCCTGTTTCACCGATAAGGAAGGCGTTTTAGAAAGATTGACAGTTAGTGATCATCTTTCCTTAGTGGCATAGCTATAACTCAAATGTGAGCCTTCTGACTGGAGTCACTGCTTTTCCATCAGATGCAGTGGTTGAGAATGTGGACTGACTCACAGCTGTGTTCCTCATCATGACCTAGGACAAGTTACTTAACCCCTAACCCCCCAAGCCTGTTTTCTCTAAAATGGGAATCCTGATAAAGCTCCCTCATGGGGTTGTGGGAATGAAGGAGTAAATAATATTTGTGTTTAGCACAAAGTCCAGACCCAGAAAGGGTTAACTGTTGGCTTTCTTACAGCATTCTTTATAAATAAGAAGAAAATCCAGTTGAGGTGGAGTAAAAGAAACAAGATATTCCAGGCGCTTGGAAACACAGATGGAAATTAACCATTTAGGGAACCCTAGTCAAGACTAGTGTTGGGAGCAGGGAGTGCCCAAGAAGCCGAGGGCCTCAGCTCAAAAATCACTTTTCCACACATTAAAAGATTTCCTGGGCCAGCTCGGTGGCTCACACCTGTAATCCCAGCACTTTGGGAGGCCAAGGTGGGTGGATCACAAGGTCAGGAGTTCCGGACCAGCTTGGCCAACGTGGTGAAAACCTGTCTGTACTAAAAATACAAAAATTAGCCAGGTGTGGTGGCGGGCGCCTGTAATCTCAGCTACTCGGGAGGCTGAGGCAGGAGAATTGCTTGAACCCAGGAGGTGGAGGTTGCAGTAAGACCATGTCATTGCTCTCCAGCCTGGGCAACAGAGCAAGACTCCCTCCCAGGAAAAAAAAGAAAGTTTCCTTTGGGATAAGATAACAGACCTTTTAAAATGTAAGTCCTTGGGACAGGAAAAACAAGTTGATAGAGGTTCTCAGTGACTTCACCCTGTTGTAAATTCTTTGAATCAGATAATCTCACTTGAGATCTCCTGCAGTGAAGGCAGCGAGAACAGGTTTGTGGTACACTTTGGGATAGGGTAGGTCTAGAAGAGGTAGAATTGGGTGAAAGGTGGAATGCCTTTGACTGGGATGGTGGAGACCTGAGGGCTGTAGGCACTTGGGTGAGGAGAAGTCAGGTATTCCAAAAGAGGGAGGGAGTCTGGAAAATGTGGAAGAGGTCCAAAATGAACTTCCTTTCTTTGGTGATTTAGTTTGAGATTGCTAACTGCCTGGTGTCAATAAAAATGATTTCCTGGCTTGCCTTTGCCATCCCTGGCATGGTTTTAATGCCTGAGGTGGAATGCTTGGTTTGGGAAAACCCTGTGGTACTGCACAGCACTCTCTGGTTCCAAATGTCCAAAGGATTGGGCAGGTAGACACTTGTCCTGTCCAGTAAGCTGAGTTAAAGTCCATGGGAGTCCAGAGCTCATATTCTCCCAGAAACCTGCTCTCATTCATGTTTAAATTACACCTTTAAATGTCTTTCCTGAATTATTTCAAGCTAGGAAGCCTCTTCCCCACTATTGCCAAATAGGTTGGTTAGAATGAAACCTGAGGCTTTATAGAAATGACATTATGTAACACATATCCTAGGAGCTGTGCGAAGCTAATCCATCCTTCAAGCAGGATCAGAAATTTTATTCTCTTTGGAACCCTGAACTCTTCCATCCCCTCTCCTGTCTAGTGCAATCCGTTCTCGTGGCATTACATTTTAACAGTAATTAACCATGGCATCTGGGCATGATCTTGTGCCCGATGTTCTGGGAGAAGAAAGATATGTCTTTTCCTTGTTTTGCTGCAGTAAACAGAGAGGGTTTATAAAGCATTAGGCTCCAGCATGTCAGTGCACTCAGTGGTGAAGAGCTGCAGCTGAAATGGAGGTGGGTAGCAGAAGGTAGCACACTGGAGCAGAGACCTCTGAGCCTAGAGTTGTGAGTTTGAATCCCAGCTGTGTCCCCTGTCAGGATGTCAATTTCCAATCTATAAAATGAGGGAGTCAGACTCATTGCCCTGTGGTTCTAATCCTCTGACTTGGAATGATACTGTCATTGCTGATAGAAAGGTGGTTCTTAGTTCAGCTCTAAATTAGCAGTCATAGCCTCTTGGTTCTGATCTCATTGCTGGCTCTAGGATATAAACCAGCATTTATTAGAAAATCCCTCTCTTTCAGCCTCTATTTAAAAGGAGAAATCCCAAAATACTTGTTTATCAACTGCTTCTATCATCTCTCACATTTGATTTTCTTTGCATTTTGCCACCTAGTGACCCACATCTAAATAGGTGAAGGTTGCCTGAAAAGAAAAAAGGCAGAAAGTTAAGTCAGAGCTGAATTATAGATCAACGCCTGCAATTTTACCCCAAAGCAGGGCTGTGCTTCTGGAAGGACTAAGATTTATTGGTTTCAACACATCACGATGTAAAATGTGCTGTTATCGCATCTCCCCAGAATGCGTACTGGCACCAGCCTGGGGAAACTGCATGGAATAGCAACTTCCTGTTTAGTTGGTTCTACCGTCCATTTTGTAAGTCAAAATTCTGGTACATTACCCACCAGTAGATGTTGTCTTCTTGAGAGTCCCCCTTAAATTATTATGCATTATGACTAATACAGTTTGAATATCCTTATCTGAAATGCTTGGGACCGGAAGTGTTTTAGATTATTGGGATACCTTGAGGATGGGAACAAAATCTAAACATGAAATTCGTTTATATTTCCTATACACATTATACACATAGCCTGAAGGTAATTTTACTTTTCCCCTGGGGACACGAAATAAACTGCTGTGCCCCTGCATTTTGACTGTGACCTGGCACATGAGATCAGGTATGGAATTATCCACTTGCCGGGTATGTTGGGGTTCAAAAAATTTCAGATTATGAAGCATTTCAGATTTCAAATTTTCAGATTAGTGATGCTCAACCTGTGTTGATTATTTTGGCTTAGATCACCTGCATATTTAAATAAGGCAAAATCTCAAGACATTCAAAATTCTGCGTTCAAACACAAGGTAAACTTTCCTTTTTGAATTCATTTGAGATACAATGATTAAGTATCTACCATGTGTAATATGCTGCCAAAGGATGAGGGCAGATAATGTGCTGAAAAGAATTTAGATTTAAGACTTGGAAAGATTTTGTTTGAATTTTTTTTTTTTTTTTTTTTTTTTTGCTAGTGCCAAATTTACATTGAGCATGAAACTCAATTTCTTTAAGCTGATACTTTCTCTTGGGAACAATAACATTTATTCTTACAAGATCTTTGTGAATATAAATATGAGCATCAGGCACATAGGTGCTCAAAGTGTTTTATTTGTTGGTTTACTAAATAATTACAGCCTCTATTTAAGAGTTGATAAAGGTACATTTGCATAAGGCATAGCATTTTAATGTCTTATTACCCTGCAAGACTCATGAAGGCATTTTAGCTTCATGTAAGTAATAAGAAAATTGAGGCCGAGAGAGGCTGGCACGGCATGGCCTATGTCAGACATATCTTTAAAATGAATCCTGGTCTCAAAGATCTTCCTCAGAGGCAACATATTTGCTGACGAAAAAACAGGAAGATCTCTAGCATTCCAAGTAAGGACCTACTGAATAGTTGAGATGTCTGATTCTACACATAAGCTTAGAGGAAGATATTTCTGACCCATAAATATACAACCATGCCTCAATATAGTTCCTGTTAATATGAATGAATTTTGTTGCAGAATTCTAGTATCTCATCTTCCCTCCACAGCCATACCACATTGCCTTTCAGAACAGAGTTTAGTGCATTTGCTACTTGAAGAATTCTCGATATTGAGATTATTTGAGAAGCAATCAACATAAACAAATGTTTTCTAACCAGAATGTCATGATATTCCACCCATGAAGTCATTCCTAGTGGATCGTGACCAGGGCGTTTATTTAATAGTGTGATATCTGGAGCTGAGAAAACCTCCTAGTCCAAGAAATAATTTTTCTCTTATATGATCCTTTAAATTGCTGGTATACTCTTTTATTCTGCAATTAGAGATGAGGTTTGATATGTAAATATCTGTAGGAATAGTAATCGATTGACTTAAATTTGCATTAAGACAAGTGATACCAGATTCCTTCCTGAGCAAACACTTAGCAATAGGGAAGAGCATTGAAAACAAACTCCACAAAGGTCACCAGGCCATATGGGAGTTGGGAAGGACAGTGCAATGAGTGAGAAGATCTAGTACATACAAGAATGAGTAAAAATATGAATGAGAATAACATTTTTACCCCTTAGACTGACTTAAATTTTTTGATAACATCAAGTATTGGCTAGTGTGTGGAAATCTCTCAAGTTTTGCTGATGGGAAGAGTGAATTGTTACCATAACTTTGGAGAATGAATTGGCAGTATATTAAAATTAAATTTCATCTCAATATCTCACAAAAGGAACATCATACATTTGACCAAAGAGATACATGCTAGATGTGCAATGCGTCAGTATTTATTAAAGGAGGGATATATGGAAAAGAAGCAACCTAAATGTCCAGCAAGTGAAGGATGATTCACAAGATAAGGTATATTCATATCATGGCACACTAGGTAACAATTGTACAGAACAAGGACAATCAATATACACTGTCATGGAGAGATAGCTAATAATTATTGTGAAGTTTAAAAAAAGATACTTCTCTCCTTTGACCCCTAGGATATACTTATATATGTTCATATATGGATGGACATGCATGGAAAAATTCTGGAAGGCACACTCAGAATGGATAATGATGATGGCCTCTACCTCTGGGATTGAAGGTAGTAATTGAGGAAGAATTTAGAAAGGTAATGTTGGAATTTTTAAATTGTAATGTACTCGTGCATTTAATTTTTTTTTTTTTTGAGACAGGGTCTCACTCTGTCACCCAGGATAGAATGCAATGGTGTCATCATAACTCACTGTAACCTCCAACTCTTGGCCTCAACTGATCCTTCTGCCTCCGCTTCCCAAGTAACTAGGACTACAGACACGCACCACCATGCCTGGATAATTTTTATTTTATTTTTTGTAGAGAAGATATCTTGTTATGTTGCCCAGGCTGGTCTTGAACTCCTGGCCTCAAGTAATGCTCCTTCCTTGGCCTCTCAAAATGCTGGGATTGTAGGTATGAGCCACCATGCCCAGCCTGTACTCACATATTTAAAAAGAGAGAAAATGCATGGTACACCTATTAATACTTAATTGCTAAGACTTCTGAAAACCAAATATATTCCAAAAATAAATAAATAAGTCACAACTAAATACCAATGAATTGACTATATAATATACAGTAAAACTATATGGCAGCAAACCTGTCAACAATATATGAATGTGAGAGCTACAATGGGTCTAAGTGGTTTTTGTTTTTAAATAGATTTTATTTTTTTAGGGCAGGTTTAGGTTCACAGTAAAATGGAATAGAAGTCACAGAGATTTCCCATATACCCTCCTATACTGCCACATGTATAACTTCCCCATTGTTTACATCCTGAACCAGTGTGGTACATTTGTTACAACTGATGAACCAACCTTGATACATCATCATCCAGAGTCCACAGTTTACATTAGGGGTCACTCTTGGTCTTGCACATTCTATGGGTTTGGGTGAATGTATAATAATGACATATGACGTGGAACATCTTTCATATGCTTATTTGCCATCTGTATATCTTCTTTGGGGAGGTGTCTGTTAAGGTCTTTGGTCCATTTTTTAAAATAGGGTTTGTGTTCTTATTGTTGAGTTTTGGGAGTTCTTTGTATATTTTAGGTAACAGTTCTTTATCTGATACATCTTTTACAAATGTTTTCTCCCAGTGACTTCTCTTTTCATTCTCTTGCAGTGTCATTTGCAAAGCAGAAGTTTAAAAACTTAATGAAGTCCACTTTATCAACTTTTTTCTTTCATAGATTATGCCTTTGTTTTTACTTCTAAAAAGTTGTTTCCAAATCCAATGCCATCAAATTTCTTCCTATGTTATCTTTTAGGAGTTTTTTTTTTTTTTTTTTTTTTTTTTTTTTTTTTTTTTTATAGAGAGACTCACACAGTCACCAGGCACCACGCTGGGGTGACTTGGTTCAAACACGGCTCACTCCAAACACCCCCACC